>CALSCR010000520.1:0-26964 GCA_943704495.1 Pigoraptor chileana
GCGTGTGTATGTGTGTGTGGCGAGAGTGGAGAGAGAGAGAGATGTAGGATTCAAGTCAGTTGTGCCCATGGACTCCACGAGAGAGAGAGAGATGTAGGATTCAAGTCAGTGTCTTAGGCGTTGTTCCCATGGACTCCACGAGAGAGAGAGAGAAAGACAGAGACACAAGAGACAGAAAGCAATAGACGGATAGAAATAGAAAGTGCAGCAGTGTAAATCTTTGCTGCAACCGGGGAATGTGCTTTGTTGAAGCCCCATCTCTGTACCACAGTGATGCTCACTAACAGCTCCTGTAGATGTGCACACTTGCGCCGAGTTATGAGTGTAGACAAGTAACAATAACAACTACAAGCACAACGCGCACACGGAATACATTTGAGCACAAGCACCACACACACTACCGAGTGCATGGAAAACAGGGCACGCCAAAGATACTATTTACACACACACCCACACACATACACACATACACACACAAGTACACACAAGTACACATAAACGCACACGCGCACGCGTACAAAACGTCACATGACTGCCCGTCAGTCATACACAGCCTCACAGTCTCTATGCATGATATGCCCTTGCCACTGTTAACCACTCACCAACGACCATTACTGCCCACGCGGAATCCTCCATACAAAGACACGCCATTCGGCAGTGTAATTGCCTCGTTCTCATAGTAAGACCCCGCTGCAATAACGACAGTCCTCAATCCCCTCTCCTTGGCACGGCGGATGCCAATCGATATATTGCTGCGCAAACGTATAACGTGGTGCACACAGTTAGTGTGTGCAATATTCACGCAAGCGAAAGATACAACATAACAAGTACACCGGTCAATGCGAATCATTTATCGATCCCTTCTTACCTAATGGGCGCGTTCATGGTGCCTGCGCCACTTTCAGCACCCAATGTTGCGTGAACAAACACAGATGCCGTAGGCTCCGCGGGGAGGACGGATCCCGTGCATTCCTTGTCATACAGGCACCAAGTCCGCCCAATACCGAGGCCGGAGCAGTCTGGGGAAAAAGATTCAGATGAATGCATTAACAATTGCACAATTCACATTGCCGGCGCAGCGTACCAAGTTTAGTATAAAAGCGAAGGGGGTTTAAAAAGTTACAAAGCGAGTGGTGTTTTTCTGGAAAGAGCAACACTCACAGTTTCCAATTCCTGGCGAGACACCGGCACTGTTTGATGATGACGGGTGCAGGACTATCACTATGAGGACAACACACAGGGCTCCTCTTGCCAACGCTGCCATGGCTGGGCGTGATGGTTGCATACCGCAGTGTGCTGCAATCGCAGAGATTGAATTGTGTTGTTGTGATCAGAGAGTGGGGTGACAATAAAATAAGTCCTGTAATCGAATGCTACATGCATCCACCCTTGTTTTTTAGAGCTCTACAGCTACTTTGCGATGTACGTCAGTGTCTCCAGAACGCGTCGGATGCAATCTGAAACCAACCGCCAATCTCAGTCGGCAAACAAAGTGATGACGGATGACGCAAACCTCCATAGCCCCAAAAAAGAAATTATAAGCCTCAATATTGCCATTAATGGTAGCATAATATGCCACAAGAGGCCATATGTGGACTATTGTGGGATGCACCACTTGCCAATACAGAGGATACTTACCATGCCAATACTGTGCAGATTAGATTGGGCACCCTTTCAGATTACTGAACACTGCAGTATGCACATCACTCAACGGCCACTTTGACTCCAGAGTGTTCATGTGCAAGCAAGTCAAATGTGGTGGACTGCGTTTCGTGATTGCTTTGTTTGGCGATTGAAAAGTGTGCCGTGTTCTCATGGCTCAAAATAGACGCTCCGACGTCGTCGATGCAGACGGCAACGCAGCAAAGATGCACCAGCCTCCGCATGACGCCATCGCTATTCACAGCGCTGTTTCTCAGGCGGCAATTATGCACAACAACGATGCGGCGGTCGATAAAGATGCATCGCAGTCCGGCAACACCCAAAGCACACGTGCGAGTGCAATCGACTGTAACTGGAACACACGCTTGCCAATCGAGGTGCTTGTGCACATTTTCGGATACATTGCAAGGGATTCTGTGGGCCCAATTCCATACATTCCGAGGTTATCTCGCGTTTGCAGAGCATGGGCAGTCGCAGCGCAGGTATGTTTTGTTTTTTGTTCATCAACTTTGTACTGCGCAGACTCAGCTTCGGCTTATGAATATGTGGCACTTTTTTGTATACTTCTTTATGGAGACTTGGAATGATTTATCCTTGCAATTTTTAACTGTGGGTTGTTACATATTGCAGGATGCGTCCTTGTGGGTTAAGGTGGACTTATCGCGAATAAGGGTGACGAATGCCGTTTTATGTGCGTATGCCCGCAACCGTGTGTGGCGCATGCTGGAAGACCTCACTCTCAACTACCAAAAGTGAGTACATTTGACTCTTTTGTTCTCGAGCTCATTGCATCCTCTCGTCAGTTGCATCGGGAGTTAGAAGCATTTTTCTTTCATGCACTTGTGTGTCTTTTTCACTTCTTTCTTTCGTATTCTCAACCAAAGAACAAAACAATGCTCTATATTCAACTCCATGACAACACAATGAGCACCCAGAAAAGTGAACGATGCCACCATAATTGCAATTGCAACGCACTGTCCACGCTTGAAACGCATTTCAATTGCGTACTGCGAATCGCTGTCAAAGGCATCGATAGAGGGGCTCTCAAAACACGCTGCGTCTCTGGAACGGATCGACTTGACTGGCATCTCGACGTGAGTCACCTCTATTTATTGAGTTTGATATATTAATTGTAAACTGCATCAGTTGTCCTCGGGTGATTAGACTTAGTTTGCTTTCATGAGTGAAAACGGTTCTCTGTTGTGTTTTTTCCGCCTTCTGTGGCGATATCGATTCTTGCACACAAAAAATGCATAGCGCAATACATGCATTCTACATGCAATCATTCACGATAGCCTTCACTACATATTTATCGTCTTTACAGAGATGCCTGCTCCAATGCTACGCTCACCACGTCTCTCTATCGCACGCACGCATCGAAGCTGCGCGGCATTACGCTCGACTATGCACCGAATGTGGCGAAGACCCACGTGGCGTCTATCCTTGAACATCTCCCCGCACTCACGCACCTGAGTCTCGCGGGGGTCTCTGTTGGCAAGCTATCTGTCGTCCAGCTACGTCACTCTTGCCCTCTACTCGAGTACATCAACCTCGCCTTTGCTTCTGTCTCGGTTTCTGCGCCACACATTCCCGCATCCACGGCACCACTCTATCCTCGAACACTGGCAGCGTCTGCATCTGGTCCCTCCCATGCTCCTGATGAACGCAGTGCAAATGTGGTGGGAAATGGCGTTGCATCGCACGAGTCAAACGGTGTGCGCGAGAGAGATCGCGACGGATTCGCCCGGTTAAAGTGGCTTTCGGTTGCATGCGACGACCGGAAAAGCGTTTCAATCGACGATGATGCGCTGTTTGCGCTCGCCGGGAAGTCGCCCAACCTGACATATCTCGACATACGCGGGGCTCGTGACATCACGTGCCGATCGCTCTGCCGGTTTGCCGCAACGGGGATAGAGACGCTCTTTGCTGGCCGCTCGTCCTTTCCTGGAAGTCGTCTACCGTCTGCTCACGTGAGTGGCGTTTCAATTGCCGCGAATGCATGGGGATCCAGCCTCCGCGGTTTGGATGTGTCTTATTGGTTGTGCAACGAGAGGCAGTGCGATGAGGACATTGCCGCACTCTCAGAAGACTGCGCAAAGCTAGAGTGGTTGAATCTTGCGGGCACCGGGGTCGACGTGGAGGGCTTACGTAAACTACTTCGGACGGGCCGCTCGGCGTCGTCTCTCAGGTCTTTGTGCGTGGCGGCCTGTCGCCGTCTCCCGAGGACAGCGCGTTTGCTTGCGAGTGAGGCGGCAGAGGGTGGCATCGCGTGGACGGACGCTGCGGAGCTTGCGAAGATATTGTGAGGTCGTGTGTGTGGTTGCGGGTGTTTATCATGAAGGAAGAGTGTTTCCTTGGATGTATCGATATGCATTATCATGCCATGTCGACAACAGTATAATACCTAAGGTCGATGGTCACGCTGCGTTTATTTTCGGCGATTTTCCCAAATTTGGGGCCTTGCACGGTTAATTCATTCCTCTACTGCGGGAACCAAATGATGGCCGCCGATATCCTTAAACACCGACGACAGAATATCGACGATGCGGACAACAGACGTGGGCTGTCCGGACTCGTCGACCACCCACAATCGGTGAACTCGCGAGACAAGTGCCTTTGTCGCAATGGACAGTAGCGTCGCATCCGGGTGCACAGCGATCGGCTGAGGCACGTGATCATGGTGTCGTCGCGCGAGATAGTCGATCACGGGCTGCTCCAACTGCGACAGCATTGTTGTGCGAAGTCCGCGCACATCCGATGCAGTGAGTGTTCCAATGAAGCGGTGCTGTGGGTGCTGTGCCGGCTTGGTGCTGTTGCGTGCCTGTGATACTGCACACTCGCCCGTCGCTGCCACGTTCCCAAGTGCCGTTCGTTCAGCCACGTCTGCGTTGGATGTGGGTTGCTCATGACGGTGAGCCTCCCTTGTGCGCTCAATCTCGCTGTCGAGCCTCTCCTCTTGCTGCTCAAGCCAGTCTCCGTGCTCCTCGCGGCGCCCCACAGCGGTTGCGGTGTCGTTCTTTTCCCTCCGCTCTGCGACACGCATGGCCTGCTCATCACGCGACATTTGCTCCGCACACCTCAGAGTCCCCAAAAAGGGCGCTGCTGTCTCATGGAGTTGTGAAGCATTCTCACTTTCGTTGCGAGAGGAAGGATGTCCTCCCAATGTATCCATTGGCGTGCTTGACGCTACAGTCAGTGCGGATCGGAGTTGGTCGGCGTACGCTGCCGTGGTGGTTGAATCCGTTCCTCCCTCGATAACGGCCACTGCGTCTGCGCCGGTCACATGCATCATCCGCAGCGCAACAACAGCCGCTGTGGATGGGTCCACAGAGACAAATGAGCGGTTGTGTGTCGTATCCGGGAACTGCATGCCGAGATCCCCGATCTATGGACACGAGACACGAGGTGCAGAGTTTGGGAGGAGGTCAGTGTCATGCTGTGCATGGATGAACTATAACACACTCACAGAGATAGATGTGGATTAAAGGTGGTGCTTTAGTCTGCCATGCCCATAGTCTCTGGTCGGACTAATTGAAGAGAGTGAGTGTGAGTGTAAATTCTAAATTTTCTTGGTTGCACCATCTACACGTGACTTGACCTATGCAGATCGAGCGATGCTCTACGTGACGGACACCACGTTGAAATCAGGCACGCGGACACGCAGCAAACATACGCACCAATTTGGAGAAGGAACCCGGGAATTGCGCCGAGTTCTCGACGAGAAACCTCAACACATCCACCGCCGATACCATCACGTGATCGTCGTCCTTACTTTCTGCAACGAGGTCCGCGTAGCCGCCCTCCTCTGACGTCTCCGTTGTACGCACAAGAAAATGGGTCACACCTTTTGCGTGTGTTGTAAATTGTTGGGATGGAGAATGCATGTGAGAGCTTGTGGGTGCAACAATCAGCGCGTGAATGCCGATGGACTGCTGAGATGAGGCTTGCCGTACTGCACTACAGATGTATGCAGACGAGCCCCCACCCCCTCTCTCTCTTCTCTCTCCCTTCTCCCCATTCCGACCATCGCTGTCAGTATCGGATGTATTAATATTGTGCTCTTACCGTGACACATTCTCTCGAGCACATCGTAGAGGGATGCAGATGGGCTGCTGACGAAGAGGCTTGCGTTGTTCTTGCCCCCCACGGAGCTGCCATCCCGACCATCTGCCTCCCCAATGAGCTCGCTGATCGGCGTCTTTTTCAGGCCGTGAATGATGTCCTGTGTGTATAAACGCATGCACAAACATGCCACACCACATCACAACACAACCAATGCATGCCATGTGCAACGCAAAGTGTCAGGGACGGGATACTGTAAACAGGGAAATTATGGATAATGGCTTCGCCGTACGCCGAACCGACGCGTTGACACGAGGCAGTTTCTCAATCTTCTGACGGATAATTCATCGTTTTAGTTTCTTGTCGGGCTGGAACCCACCTTCCCAACAACTTTCCCATTTTCGTCAAAGTAATCCTCCGCAATGTGGGCCATGATGTCAAACGCGGTGATGACACCGCAATACTTGCGACCGTGGAGATCGTACACAGGAAGAGCTAGACGCACAGAAGATATATTTGCACCAGGAATCCAGCCGTTGATAAGTTTGACCGCGTCCAACTGTCAGAATTGCAGCTCTTTAACAGTTAATTCAGCGGTGTGTGGCGAATAAAATGACATACACAGTACCTGTGAGGTTCTGCTCTTGCATCTTTGCGAGCGCCTCATCAATCATTTTGTCCGCTGCGATGTCTGTCAGTGGCCTTCGCGACCTCGCCAATTGCAACACCCTCTTGCTTCGCAGGAAAGTCTGTTTGTGATAATGCGAAAACAAACACACGTAATTAGATGGGACAGGCAACTAGATTAGGTCGGTGATTTGGCCGTCGAAACATCAGATCTGTCATGTGATATGAACCGACCTCGCCGTGGCTTGCCCTGTGCAGCGCCTCCTCTGCGTGCTTGTGACCGAGGGTGGAACGCACTGCCTCATCTTTGCCGACGCTCAGCCGTAGCATGCTTTCGATGGACGCCATATTTCAATGTTTGAGGCTAATGCCGTTCGTGCTATATCCTCAGCTTTTTTGCGCTTACTTCAATCTAAGATGCGATGTATACGTGAAAAAGTCTTGTCTCTCAAGTGCAAGTCGCATGCCTTACACGCATAGAAAGAGTGAAGGAAGGGCTGGAAGTCGAATACCCTACGCGCATAGAAAGAGTGAAGGAAGGACTGGTTTGTGCGAATGAGAGTGTGAGTTTGATGGAGTGCCAAGTATGCTCGCTGACGTCACGGAATTCTCCCAAAACAAAAAAGTAAATACTGATCCGCCTTTAACCAATTATGGACTTATATTATCCATATGTGGAAAGAAGGAGCAGATTGCTCCACTTGGTGGACTGCGAGATTTCCTGACCCAGGCATGTTCGGCAAAACTGTTCGCATCTCAGTTCAACAACTAAAAAATCAATCTGGTTGTGTCGGAAGAAGCAAAGGCACTTCACTTGGTCGCATACGATCTGCCGGCAACATATCAGTTCTGTTTGGAGACTTTGAGGCTCAGTGCCAAGTCACGCGAAAGGTGTGGATCCAGGATCTTTGAGCCCAGGTTACTAAACTTGCAAACAAGACTTCGACAGCAATTCTCTCTGAATGGATGCTGGTTAATCATCTTTTCTGTTTTGTCTGTTGTAACCCCGCAGGAATGAAATCACTTTTCTTTAAAGCCACCACAGTGTGGTGCGCAATCATCATCGCAGAAAGTGTACACGGGACTCTTCGCACTCTATATGTTGAGCCGCTCCTTGGAGGATTTCGAGCAAGACAAGTCGCCGTTCCAATCGGTGTTCTCATCATCTTGGTGATTGTTCGCATTTTCCGTCGATGGTTTGAGGATCGAACTCGTGCAGAATTGTTGGCGGTCGGGCTGATGTGGATGCTGTCAACACTTGTATTCGAGATTGGGCTTGGTCGTTTTGTGGGTGTCGGTTGGGATCGCGCGCTTGAAGATTACGATGCTCGCAAAGGAGGACTCTTAATTTTTGGGATGCTTGCCTTGCTCGTGTCACCGCTTAGTGTGAAGGCCTCGGGAACCATATTAAAACGACCAGCTCGTATCGAGTAAGGTGGCAGCAATTGCATCCGCTGGAACAACTGTCTCAACCAAAGCATTGGTGCTTTCGCTGCGAGATTAACAACGCGCATTAACTAGGAAGTCGTGCGCATATATATACATATATAAATATATACATATAAACGCGGGCTCACGTGATGGAAACGCGCATGCATACGGTGTGGGCACGCAGCGGACTGGACCCCTCGGCTAAAGCTGAGGTCACAATGCTGTAGAAGTTTGTATGTCCCCACAATAACAACCGATCCACGTGTTCTCAAGAAGAGGCGGCATTGTTGGCGTTTGCCAAGTCTGCGCATCCGTTTCTCACAAATCAGATATTGTGTCGTACTGACATTTTCCCGGATTGGTAGGCCATCGTGCGCATACGCACAAACACCTCGTACGCACGCACATACACACACACACACGGAATGTGGTGTACGTCACATTAAGCACATTGTTGATCAAGGCACATTGTTAATCAAACTCACCCCTGACTCTATCCGATTACATTTACACAACACGCAGCAATGTTAAAAGCCGCCTCAGATTCTACGTCATTGCATACATAGGGCACATATACAAAGTACATCAGACACGCTGCAGATGTGGAAACGCAATCTCCGAGATGTCAATGTGAAAAAGGATAGCCAATCAAGGATATTTTTATCGTTTCATCCCGCTATTCAGGTCAACGACACATACAAGCGCGCAAACATATCTCATTTCCACAACAAGATAATGTGTAATGCATAACGGAACGATGTACAGCCGCAAAGCAAATCTTATCAAATATTACGCACGATGCGCAACGCATACACGACACACGTGTTCAGCAGCATTTCTACTCTGACAAACCTGCCAACAATTTGGTGCAGAGGAGGTGGAAGTAGTCGGTGGGTGACAAAAGTGGGGGGATATCGCCCGTACGGCCGCCTAACAGCATCTGAAGTGGAGGCCTGTGTATCTTGATAGATGCAGCGTGTCGCTCGATGAAGAATGGCACCGCCTCGACGGCATTATCCCCACCAATGCGACCAGACTCGTCTGGGCCGATTTCTTTCACAAGGTCGTTAATGTCGGCAAACATATCAGCAACGACGCACGCGAACGTGACGCCGCTTCGGAAAACCGAAAATTCGACGATCTCGGCATCCTTAGCGACGATCACCTTGGACATCAACAGTTCAGACAAGTCCGAGGGAACGTCTGCCAGAAGCACGCGCATGAACTTTAAATATTCTTCACCGGCCAGCGCCCTGGCGGGTCCACTTGGTTGGCCTGTTGCGCCCGTCTGCGTGACAGTGGAGCTCTTCTTCGTCGATAGAATGTTATATGTTGCGTAAATAATATCCCCAAAGTTGCTCGAGTTTGGCCGGGTTCGGCGTAGTAATCGTATCGCCTTAGACTGCGCACCGCCACCACGCATCAGGTCGAAATAGTAGTCGTACAGAAATTGCACGGGATCATCCGGCCGGGATTGGAGCACGGCGGAAAGGCCTTCGCGCAGAAGAGGTGCCAGGCCAGTTCTTTCTGTAGCGCAGGGATTACATGTATATTAGCGATCATTTGAAGCCAATGTGATTTTTGGAATGCATGTGCTAGGGTGCCACTCACCTAAATAGTCATCTACGGAGTCCCGCCTTTCATCTGACTTGGAAGCGCCACGACGGGCCTTTTCTTGTGCCTCTGAGGACGCCATTCTTGTATGTGGCGACGTGAAAAAGAGCTTTACATAATCCGATTCATAAATATGTTTTACGATATTGCAGCTGCTAAGTTGCGAGTCCAAGCAGAGTCGGAAACATTTGAGAAATTACGTTCCGATTTTGACACGTGAGCTCCCACCCCGTATGAAAAATTAGGCCAGTCGAAATTCCTACTAAAGAAGGCATCAGCCCTGTGATCATTTGTCCATAATATTACCTAGTGGAATGGTACTGTAATTAGCCAAAAATCGTGGCCAACATTGTACTTAATGCCGGAATTGGGTGAGGGGCTTTGCATGGCACACGATCAGTGCAGTGTGTGTTGCTCATACAATCCTCCATCCCCCATCCGACACCACTACAAGAAAGAGATCTCCACAAATCCATCGTTTTCTTCCTCTTTCTACATTTGGTTTCCTTTCTGGGTGTGTGCCATACGTTCCTGTGAGGTATGTGCGCAACCTCCTGCAAGGATGGATATGATGCGATTGGGGCCTAGATGGGGCAGTTGGATGTTGCGTTGGCCCTGCGAATGATGGGGGCACAATACGAATGCGATTTCAGCAATGGACGATCCACGCGGCATTACATAACGTCCTTATAGTCAATGGCACCTTATTGTTCTTGAAAACGGGGCTTGCGTCAATAGTATTTGTGGGCGTATTAGTGTTGGGATTCTGAAGAGCGTCTCAATCCAACGTTGCTCATCCCGCCGAGCACGTTCGTGAGGCATATTTTGTTCTTGAGGGACGAACACACACTCTTGGGTCTCTGCATCGTGTTTAAACGTATTCCTTTTGTGTGTCTCGTTTGTGTGTTGACTGTGTGCAGCATTCACAATGGCCCCTAAGACCGCCACGAAGAAGCCTGCGGGCCCCCACAACCCCCGCAACAAGGCCCTGGGCAATGGCATCTCCCGCCTGAGCCGCACGGCCGTGTACCAGAAGCGCGCCCTCTACAAGAAGAAGAAGACGGCTGCCGTTGCCAAGCCTGCGGTTGCTGCCTCTCGTGAGTATTTTTACTTGCCACACACTTGCCATTGTTTTGTGTTGTTGTTTGCATAATAATCATTGCAGGGCTCTTTGGGATATTTTATTGTTCATTATGGAAGCATAGTCCCGTGGTTGTTGTTGCCATGGCTCTCGGTTTTTTAGATCGCTTTTGGACGAGTGGATGCATTGATGGCGCCCTATTGTCGCCTGCGTTGCGCCGCCTGTCGGATTCCATTTGGGTTGCAGTGTGGAGGATGTTTGGGTGTACTCTTGTATCCTGTCTCTTTCTTGGGCGTTTTTGCAATTTTGCTTACATTGTGTTGCACGTGGTTGTGGATGCAGTCACCAAGACCAAGGAGGTCAAGGGTGCCAAGAACGGTGGCAAGCGCGAGGTTGTCCTCGTCCGCCAGCCCCGTTTCTACGAGACTGACGACGTGTCGAAGCCCCTCCCCAACCGCAAGAATGTGGGCATCTTGTTTGATTGTCAGAGTGTGTTTTATCTGTGATTCGTTTAGGAGAGAACCATTGGGTCGGTCGTAGATGAGTTGAGGAGGAAAGGAACTTGCAGGTGTTTCAAATTTCCGCGATCAACTCCTTTGCAAGAAATTTTGTTGTGGGCGATGTTGTTTTTTGAAATTGTTTCGGTTTGCACGTGTCGAGGTGATGGCTCATCATTTCTGTTCTTTTGTCGCTTTGGTCTCTTTTTGTTTCCCATACATACACACATGCGTCGTTGCATGCGAGTAGGTCACGCCTGCCAAGCTCCGGTCTTCGATCACCCCCGGAACGGTCCTCGTTCTCCTCGCCGGCCGCTTCCGTGGACGCGTGAGTGTCTGCGCGTTTGGTCGCAATTTTTATTGCGCGTCTTGCGTGTGTGTGAACTTTGTCATTTACAAAGCGTGCATATATCGATCTAAAGGATGCTCTAACAAGTCTCTTTGGATTTCTGTTGTTGTTTATTATTTTACGATTTCTATTATTACAGCGCGTCGTGTTCCTTAAGCAGCTCCCGTCCGGCCTCCTCCTTGTCAACGGTAAGCGTCGCTTGACCTTCTTTTGTGCTAGTTTGTTTCTGAGTTTATTTACTCACTGCGAACTCTCGCGGACAAACAACTGGTTGTCGACGATAATTTTGACGCATGCCATAAAACCAACGCATTCGACTGCCATGTCAATATCTCTCTCCCTCACACTCGCACTCACACTCACTCACTCGCTGCTGCCACCACACGCCCACACGCTGTTGCGTCATGCAGGCCCCTTCAAGGTCAACGGTGTTCCCCTTCGCCGTGTGAACCAGTCGTTTGTCATTGCGACCTCGACCAAGGTTGACATCAGCGGAGTCAAGGTGAACGAGAAGCTCACCGACGACTACTTCCGCCGGCCCAAGCAGGTGCGTTTGTTTTGCTTGTTTATGACTTTAATTGTGGACTATTCTTTGGCTTTCAGATGCGCGATACGTGTTTATATCACCTATACATGGTGGTGTTCTTGTATTTCTGCTTTCGTTAATGAATCCGTACTCAATTTTCCATTTGTTTCCTTGTGCATGTGTATGTGTGTATGATGTCCACAGGACAAGAAGAAGAAGTCTGCTGGCGAGTTCCTCGAGAAGACCGAGGAGAAGAAGGTTGTTGCCGACTCGCGCAAGGCCGACCAGAAGGAGGCTGACAAGGCGCTCCTCGAGATTGTCAAGAAGCAGCCCCTGCTCGCCGCATACCTCGGCAGCCGCTTCTCCCTCAAGCAGGGTCAGTTTCCCCACGAGCTCAAGTTTTAAGTGGGGTGTTTTGTGCTTTTGGATCACCTCCCTCTCCGTCCCGCAGTAGATGGAACGTTGGCCCTTTTTGTCCACGGCTGACGCGCCACCCAACATAGAACAACTAAAAAAGATTTAAAACAAAAATGGAATTGGAAAACGAAATAAGACACGGTTAGTTGGAAATGTAATCACGTGACTGAATTTAGGTGCTGCGTTGTGATTGGTCAGTCTTGAAGGAATTTGGGCAATGAGTCCACCGCAATTGTTTTGGTGCCAGCAGTAGTAGTGATGCAAGGACCCGCAACCCAATCTGCTTCCTCTGCGAATCATAGGTTTTTATACAATTTTGAAGCGCAGTTTAGTGCATCAACCCCAATTGTACAGTTCAGTTTGAAGAGAGGGAAAGCAACAAAACAAAAAATTCTACGGAACTATTACTAATCAACATGGCAAGCATGGAGAAGTCACTTAAGATTGGGCGTGCCCTTTTCGTGGCCGCGCGTCCTTTCCAGACGCAGTTTAATCACGAAGTGCCCCGTATGCCCCGCGCACTGTCGCCAATGCAGGAGATTGCAGAGCCCGGTGGGTTGGTGCTACTTGCTTCAGCTTGTTTGCACCTAATCGCAATTTGCCGACAGTGTTACAAGTTCATCGCATCGGCCCCTTTTTCAGCTTCTTGAGGGGGTGTATTTTTTTGAGAGCATCTATACTCCGTGCAAATAGTCGTGGACTGCTCATGTTCATCAGTAGAAACTCATCAATGTTAACAGACCCTGTCGTGTCCTCTTTGCACCACACTCGTCGAACCTGGTTTTCTAATATGTTTCAACATAATAACCCCCGTGTGCGCATGCAGGAGAGCTTGGCCATGGAGAGCGGCAGTCTCACCTCGAGACGATTGTTGGGTTCGGCAATTCATGGCACCGGCCCGATTCGTCAGTCTCCATGCGTGACGAAATGTGGCTTGCATCTCCGATTTAATCTGATCACCACCGACTAGACACTACACATGGCTTGGGGCTCGATGCCACATTTCGCCTGTTTATGTATTTGTTTGTATGTTTTTTTTTCAATTGCGTTGCAGCTGCGTATGTCGGCATTTGTACATAGATTTTTTATGCGTTAATGTAAATAGAAAACTGTTCGCGTGCGGAACAGTTGTTATCACGTGACGCGGCAGCACCTTTGAAAAGAGCCGGATCGTTACTTAGGGTGCGGCTCATCGGATCACTCGGGGCAGTTTTCGTAAAACAGGCGGTTGTGTTACCAAACTCATGGCTGCGTCAAGTCTATTTTTAATAGAATCCTAAAACATAAGAGGACTCGTGTTGATCTAAGCATAGCATCGTGCGGTTGAGAGAGGGGCATAATGGCTCTCTGTCTCAAGCGTAAGAGGCGAGTTGCAATTGTCGTTGTCATTGCAATAGCCCTTGCGATTATAACTTGGCAGACTTCCCCCGCCACGCGCCGCAATGGCCGCCCCTCTAATCAACCGGCTCTAAACGCGGTAAAGAAAGTAATGGCGCCGAAGGCATCTTCTGTTAATGTGATACGTGCGGTGCCAACAACAGCGGCGTTGCCAACGAACAGCAGCAGTCCCGAGTCAATTCAGGTGATTGTGTTTGCTTGCTTTTTATGAATGCAGTGCGGTTCTCTTCCTTTCTGTGTTTGTTTGAAAGATTTCTTGGATTTTTGTTCGTTTCTGAAGTGGATGCGGATGTCCCCTGTTGGTTGTGAAGTGGATGGGCTTCCACTCACTCGCGGATTTGCATGCGCACGTAGAAGTGGATGGAGATGTCTACGTACAAGTACTGAAGGGTTTCTGTGTATTCTTTCTTTCTCTTGTGCAGCCGTTCTTGTTGGATGACTCTGTCGCTATTGGGTTGCACAAGCTATCTGACCACGTGGCGGAAGTGCGCGCGGATGCCGATCGCATTCACATTGAGATAGGCCCTCGCTACATTCGCACACTCGTTATCGCCGATCAAAACGTTCACCTCGTTAAAACTGGAACCATCCCTGTCTTTCCGATGTATATTTTCCCCACAATTCGTGACGAATCCAGTCGGGATATTGGATCTTCGCTTGGTATATACAAACCAGTGACCACGCGGCGCATGGCGCTGATATTTGAAACCATCGCAAAACAGCCCAATGCACGCCACAGGCAGTTCTTGGATGTGGGGGCCGGCGTCGGCTACTTTTCGCTGCTTGCACGCGCTCACGGCATCAACTCAATCGCAATCGAAGCATACGCGGAGAACGCCGCCATACTGAAAGAGAATGTTTATTTGCGGTCAGATGCCGAAGGAAATGCCATTGAGCGCGACGCGGCTGAATATGCGACGACCAACAAGCCGCGTGCATTCATACGGCCCATTGTGGCGGTTCTCGACAAAGACGCTGGTCGTCCCGTCGTCGTGGCTGGGTCGTCTATGACAAAGCACGACGTTGAGTTCTTGAAAGAGGGCGAGGAGGTGGGGAGTGGCTTGTTTTGTGCTCTTGTGCTCGTGTGCTCGTGTGTGGCTATGCGCGTCTTGCGCGTTGTGTGGTTTGCGGGATGCAATGGCCTTGTGTGGGGAATTGTTTGTTTGTCGCACCAAATTTCATTTCTTTACACGTGATTTCCTTCTCGTCGTCCAAACACACACGCACACGCACATACACACACACCCACGCATACACTCGCACACACACACACACACTCGCACACACTCACAATGCATTCACCGTCAGCCTACGGATAAGAGTCACCGCGCCCGCCCACAGTCCGCTATGGAGACGGTGACACTAGACAGTCTCCTCCCTGGCGTGCACGACATTATCGCCGCTAAAATCAACGCAAACGGTAACGAAATGCGTATCATTCAGGGTGCTCGACGCCTCTTCAACTTCTACTCGAATCCCCTCGATCGCACGCCGTGTTTTGTGTTCATTCGATTCGACCCAATCCTTCTCACCCGCGCGGGTTCGAACCCGAAAGAGTTTCTGGAAATTTTGACGATGAGTGGATATGCCGTCTACACGGATGACATGGACGCGCGGACCAGCCGGTCTCTGACGCCACAAAGCGTCATCACGAGACCAACAGATCTTTTTCTGATCATGCGGCGCAGTCATTGCGCATCCGTCGTTAAATGGTTGCCTAAATTCGTCTAGTCCGGCGATTGATTTGTGTTGCAGCCGTCTCAACGACCGAGCGAGGAAGCATAACGCTTTGCAACGCTTACAATGCTTACAACGCTTACCGTACACGATACAACACGTGTTTGTGTCGGAGTTGGCGGACCACACGTGGTGCGTACTCAGAGAGAGCGACCGCACGGAGGACTCGAGGGTGGCTCATCTCGGTTGCCATAGCACAACAACCCGGCGACGTGCCGATCCCACTCGCGGCAGTCCCATGGCACGGACAATCTATGCCACTATTGTGGTGAATTGAATTTATCCTGCCTTTGCGTGGACGCAAGCGACTTGCGGGCGCTAATTCTATTTTTGGATATGTCGCATATTATGCGTTGGTGATTGAACCGAAGGCCTCTCAACAAAAATTGCAATTTTGCTTTTATTGCGGTGTGTGAAGCGACATGGAGCCGCACCGGCGTATGTGTGGCGCATGCGTGTTGCATAACTCAGTAAACCTCCGCCGGCGAGCCGTCATCAGATCGTGGAAACCGCCTTTTGTTCAGTGCCGCTGTAAAGGAACCAGGGGTACTAGTACCTTAGTACCCCCGGAATGAATTGACACGCCGGCCGACGGCACACGCTGTCGCCAGTTTACAACTCGGCCGACTGACCGTCAGACGTTGCCAATTGCAGGCATGACGTCATGGTCAGTAAAGTAAACATCGGACTACATTAGTGTCAGCCTGCCGGAACTGCAACTGCTGTCAGTGTAATGAGGATGGCGTTATAAATGCAAAACGAAAGTGTCAGGAATATCCCGCTCTTGTAACCGAAGTAGTGACTGATTTCACCGAGGGACCGGCGTCGCTGAGTCCACGTGGCACTCCCGAGAACCATGTCGGCTGACCGGCCGCAGTGCGGCATGCGCATCTCCTTTGCGTTGCTTCCCATCGAGGTCGTCGTCTCGCACATTGCACCCTTTCTCTGCAACAGGGACCGCGCATCACTTGCGGGCGTCAATGCGAGCCTGCGATCTGCGCTGATGTTTCTGCGTTGGTACACTCTGCGGCGTGCGTACGCTGAGGAGTTCAGCAAGTCGATTGCAATCCGAAAGGCCGTATTGGTCTGCATTCCGAGAGAGAGGCTTGTCTTGCAATTGAGTGGATTTGTGGAAACTTTGACTGCATCTTCGTTAGACGGCCCGAATGTTTATTCGCTCGACCTCTCCGATGGCTATTCAATTACGGATGTGTCTGCATTGGGCGGCGTCCCTTTGCTCAATCTCGATCGTTGTTTTGGGGTGACGGATGTATCTGCGTTGGGCACTGTCCATTCTCTGATCCTATCCAACTGCCATAGAATTACGAATGTGTCAGTGTTGGGCGGTGTCTATTCGCTCAATCTCTCCGAATCTTTGGGAGTAATGGATGTGTCTGCGTTGGGCCGCGTCCATTCTCTCGATCTCTCTGGTTGCAAAGGAGTAACGGATGTGTCAGTGTTGGGCGGTGTCTATTCGCTCAATCTCTCCGAATCTTTGGGAGTAATGGATGTGTCTGCGTTGGGCCGCGTCCATTCTCTCGATCTCTCTGGTTGCAAAGGAGTAACGGATGTGTCAGTGTTGGGCGGTGTCTATTCGCTCAATCTCTCCGAATCTTTGGGAGTAATGGATGTGTCTGCGTTGGGCCGCGTCCATTCTCTCGATCTCTCTGGTTGCAAAGGAGTAACGGATGTGTCCATGTTAGGCGGTGTCTATTCCCTCAATCTCTCGAATTGCCAACAAGTGGTGCATGTAACAATGTTGGGCAGCGTTCATTCTCTCGATCTCAGTAAGTGTCCAGGGGTGACCAACGTGTCTGCACTGGGAGGTGTGCATTCTCTCAATCTCTCCAGTTGCGAGGGAGTGACGGATGTGTCTGCATTGGGCGGCGTCCACACTCTCAATCTCTCCTATTCCCGAGGAGTGGCGGATGTGTCTGCATTGGGTGGTGTTTACTCCCTCAAACTTAACTATTGTTTCAAGGTGACGGATGTGTCTGCATTGGGTGGTGTTTACTCCCTCAAACTTAACTATTGTTTCAAGGTGACGGATGTGTCTGCATTGGGTGGTGTTTACTCCCTCAAACTTAACTATTGTTTCAAGGTGACGGATGTGTCTGCGTTGGGCAGCCTCCATTTGCTTGACCTTACCTGTTGTTATAGAATCTTGGATGTATCTGCGTTGGGCGGCGTCCACACTCTCAATCTCGAGAGATGTTATTGTTTGACCGATGTGTCTGCGCTGGGCGGCGTTCATCATTCCTTAAGTATTTCGCACTGTGAAGGCGTGACGGGTGTATCTGCGCTGGGCGGCGTTCATGCCTTAAGTATTTCGCACTGTGAAGGCGTGACGGATGTGTCTGCGCTGGGCGGCGTCCACTCCCTGATTCTTGTGAAGTGCGATGGAGTAGTGGACATATCCATGCTGGCCAACGTCCATTCGCTCACCCTCTAATCACCGCTGCAGAAGAGTGTCATGGTGTCACTGTGTAACACTCTGCCGCGTGCGTTTCGGCGGTTCACTTGCTCAAACTCCGGCGGCATGAGAGCGCCCATTGCCGCATTGACATGACCGCCGGATCCATCGGTTAATTATATGTCAATGTGGTTGTGGCGGTCATGCTGTCCTGTTGTTGTCGTGCACACGACAAACTAACATCCGCACTGCGATTGTCATCGTCGTGTGTGTGAACAGTCAAAGTGCGGCTGTCCATGTGTAATAGTGCACGTGCGGCTGCCAGTGTGCGACAGAATATCGAACGTGTCCCCTCCGGCCTCGTGGCGACGGTCCAAGACTTTAATGATTTTCATTTTATCTCTCTCGGCTCGACTGGCAATGTGGGGCGGTCGCCGGTTTCGATTGACTGAGAATTGAATGTCGGTAGCGCATCTTGCTTGGCTGATGATGCGTCTCAGTTGCACCGGTGGTGTGCGCTTTCGACGGCATTCGATTCGGGCGGGCGTATGCTGGTCGGGTCACATGTGTGAAGGCCGCTGGCGTCAGGCCCTTGAACAGTCATGATATGTGATGAACTTTTATCGATTGTTGTAATGTTTATTGCTCGGTCAGCACAATCGCAATTGTCTGTGCAGGAGTACACCGGCAATTAAACCGGCAAATGCAATGTAAACCGGCAATTAGATAATGACATGTTGATGTCATCATACTGCCATGATAAGACAGGCATCAACTGCAAAACCTTAAGGATTATAAATTACGATTTTATTAATAGTGTAGACAACAGACAGCAGACAAAAGTTGCGGCGACAGCCATGGCCGTCATGTATTTAGGTTTTGATTAAGTGCCTTGGTCACAACTGAGCTACTCTGTACTTCATTGTCTGCAGCTGAACGCTGGGTTGACTATAATAGCACGACAGCAAACAACGCCGTTCTTATCTCTCGAGCGATTTCCGGGGCCCACAAACTGAAGTAATGCGTGCCGGCAGGGGGCCTTAGTACCCCTGGTGCAGGGATGGACCTGTCGTGAGTTCGACAGCCAACACCACGTGAAGCCAAACGTCATGCTGGTATCACTCGCGACGGACCGCGCCAGTGCCCCCATGCACAATATCAGCACACCGACGGAGGTTTGTGTGGCAACAGTCGTGGCTGAAGTGCGCGCGTCGCTGTTCATATTTGACGTAATGAAATGGCGCAACTATGCCGTCACATGCACCGCGTGCGACACGGTCTCCACGACAGTTGATGAAGCGACCGAAATATCCGTTGCATCCGCCGCTCAGTGTTGACGCCATCGCAAACGACAGAACGCACGGAGCACGCGGAAGAAAGTGTCGGAATTCTCCGTCGGAATGACCAGTCGGAAGTTTGCTCAGTTCGATTGGAATACTCAGTCGAAAGTTTCAGTCGGGAAGAGGGCGATTGGCGATTGCAAATTGTCCAAGAAAGAAACAAAGATCACCGATGACCACGAACTTTTTCCGCGATGACGTCCCATTCTTTAGTGACGAAGACAGATGACGCATCGACTGCGCCATTCCAGGGCTCACGCAAGTATGGCCACACAAGCGGAAGCGGAAACCAGAGATGATACAAACGGAGGGCGGTCACGTGGGTTGCAAAGGCCGGCCTGATGTTGCTGCCAGAGAGGGACCATCCCTGGCGATTGGAGCACGGCTGAGGAGAGAGGGGCAGGAAGCGAGTGAGGAGAAAGGGGCAGGAAGCGAGTCACGAGATAGGGACAATTGGCGAGTGTGGTGTGGGATTCGCATCAGTGCCAGTGCGCTATGCGCATGGACTCCATAGGACTCCACGAGAGAGAGAGACAGAGTGCAATATTACGCAACACAGACAGAGACACAGACGTAGACACACACACAGAGATACACACTCACAGAGACACACACGCACACAGACTGCAAGCACGTGATTTACCTCGCACTGTGGATAGAACTCTTGCATGCGATTTCCGGCAATCTTGCTGGGGGGCTGATGGTCGGCGATAAACGTGCGCTCGCCCTTGCGCCCGCACGAATGGCATCCGAATTTGCGCCCAAAGACATTCAGCTGCTCTTTGATCGTGCGTACGGCGGGTGCACTCGACACGGCGCCGAGACTCCTGCATCCGGGGACGAAAGGGGACGCACAACCGCCATGAGCGAGAGAGAGATGTAGGATTTTAACTGAATCCGGATTAGAGGAGAGAGGTAGGATTCAAGTCATTGTCTTGGGCGCTGTGCCCATCAACTCAACAGCAACAAAAGAAAAAGAGAGAAAGCGAGTCAGAAAGAGGAGTAAGAGAGTATGTGCGTGGGTGTGATGCGAATTCCGTTTGCATTTTAGAGGGGCCATGCTGCGCTCCCACCCAGCATGAAAAAACACGCGCGCGAGAGAGATAGAGATAGCGCAGTCCTCACACCTTCTCGCATGCGCACCCGGATGCCACAAATGACTCGGCGCAACAGACGCAAAACGACCCCCAAGTGCTTTGAATGGAGCGATGGATAAGAGCGCATAAAAAAGGCTTTCCTAATTCCCAAGGGAGGAATTTCAAAAAAATAAACGAAAACAATGGCTATATTGAGCAAAGCTGACATATGAGCCACTGTATAAGGCCCCTTCCCATTGTTTCCGTTTACCATTTGCTTTCCCATGCACAAAGAGCACACATGCAGGCACATACATACACATCCACACACATGTGTGTGTGCACTACATACACATCCACACACACCCACACAAAACACACCACACACTGTATGCACCCCAAATTCACACACATCTTCTCATCAAAGTGCGTTTCACACAAAGTGGTATAATAACACATAAACCCGCAATGAGCACGACATTTTTCAAATAACAATACTCACGTTGACACCAGGACCGGCCGCATCCCACGATGCGCCTGCCACCCTCATCACTCCCCGCAATGCCTCCTCATACTGTCCGTGGTCAAAGTCGTATCTGATCGCATATCGATCACCAGCGTAGACATCTCCCTGGAGATTGGAGAACACAACCATGGCATGGCCGCTTGCAGCCCCCGCCGCACACACTCCGGCGAGACCAAGTAGCCTGGAGATGGGAGATCCAGCCCACACTCGCAGCGTCCTCAGTATACACAGTTGGAAGGCACCGAGTGCGACAGGAAATGTGACCTGCACAACAATTGTATGCAATTGTGTGGGGTTGTGGGAGAGTATGGGTGGGCATGCGCATAGCATGCGAAGTGTGTGAGTAATGCACACAATTCACGCACGGTGTGTGGTATAGCATTAAAGTAAGAAGCGCCTTTATGCGGTATTGGTAAATCACCATTTTTTTTGTCGCGTTGTTCCGACAATCAATCGCATCGCAAGTCAAAACAAAAGGTCAAATTTACAGGCTAAAGTGACTAATGATGGATCCTCCCATGCGAGTTCACCATGCATAAATGGACTCCGAACTCACCGCCCCCACAACGCACGCGCCAACTTTGTCCCTCACTTCGACAGGTATGCGACTGAGGAGACCTGACAACAATACACACACACACACACACATACACACATGCAGGTAAACAGACAGACAGACAAACAGACACGCACACGCAGACAGACATTAAATCACAACATAAACATACAATGTCGCTGAATAAATGCTATGCGTAGTTGCTAGCATCATCGAGGGCTATCTCCAAGCATCACTGCAGTGCTACATTTCCATTGAACAAAAAAGATGCCCACCGAGTGTCAGATCATATACGGCGGGCGCTTCCCTCGTAACCGCATCCTCGGTTGGATCACTGTCCCGCTGGTCATCGGCCATTGTGCAAGCAGTGGACACGTGGACAGGCAGTGCGCCGCATCAATCGGTCCCAAAGTGCAACGTCGCAATCGCAGTCCGCACAGTCAATCAAACACACGCATGCCCCACCCCAGTGCTGCTTTCAGTTCTTCACGTGCGAAATGAAAAAGAAACTGTCTGGGAGTGTTGTTTGCGTCTGCCGGCATCCGTCACACGGCTGGCTTTGAGTCGGGCCGGAAATCCCGGGCGAATCACGTGACCATGCAGTTTGTAGCCCACTGCCCCCGCCGTTACTGTCTTAATCCGATTTACGTTTGTGTCTTTGCTTTTATTCCTGGCTAACAGGGGTACTGGTAACAGGGGTACAGGGGTACTTACCACAGTGGTAAGTACCCCTGCTGGCTAATAATGTTTCTGACTTATAGTGGCTGTTTTGGGGCACGGACAAATCTGCTTTCGGTTTCTGTTCTTTGTCAAGGCTTAAATCAGCAGTTGGAAACTGTCACATTGTCCTGTATCTGTTGAAAGCGGATATTTTGTCCTGTCGAAGGTTAACAGTGCTAGTGTTGCATGCGCGCCGGCCTTCGTGGAGTGGCCATGTGCCTGCATCACCTTTGACATCTGTGCAATCGATAGTACATCAGTGGCCGAGATGAAAGCAGCAATTCCTGCCGTCATGTCCGGCAGCCGGACGTAACTGTGGTGAAAGCGAGTCCTCAGCTTCTGCTGGCGTGTGTGTTCCGTTTCTGTCAACAACAAACCTGTCAGTCCGACTTGTCGCATATATAGCCAAGACGCCGGCATCCAGCGTGATCGTGAAACGGCCGACTCCATGAGCAAAAATCGCCCTTCCGTAGTCCTGACGCAAGCGCTCTGACAACCCAAGTGACTCAAGTGACTCAAGTGACCTTCGTGCTCTGACAACTCAAGGGACTCAAGTGACTCAAGGGACTCAAGGGACTCAAGTGACTCAAGTGACCTTCGTGCTCTGACAACTCAATCAAGTGACTCAAGGGACTCAAGGGACTCAAGTGACTCAAGTGACCTTCGTGCTCTGACAACTCAAGGGACTCAAGGGACTCAAGTCACTCAATTGACTGACGGCCGCCTGAACTGCTGACAATTCATGGCACGGCGTGTCAATGGGGCTTGTGTAATTTATGCTCGGCTCGGCTTTGGCCTTTCCTATCCGGATGCAGCGTTGCCTGCATGCGCCGACGTCACACTCTGAGGGACGACCGAATGAATTTGAAGTCCGACCTTCATAATATTATTGTGGTGCAGCCATACAGATCCTGACGGGCTCAATTATCGAATCTGGGCGCGGTGCTCTGAGTGGTAAAGGACGCGACTTGTGTATTGGACGCCATATTCATAGTCACAATGAAACAACATGACAACGACAACGATCCACACCGTTATAATGGCCATGAAGACGACGTCATACATGCTTGTTGATCTGCTTCTGCTGCTCCTCGTGTCCCGCGTGCATTTTTCTTGTCGCATGCATAATTTTTATCTCAATCTATGGTTGTTGGCTTCGTCGAATGATAAAAACACCGTAACCACAAAAATACATTGAACTCATTCACAGCCTACTCGTCCGAAACCAGTGCTTGCACACATTAGTCCGGCTACTGGAACCATCACAATTGCAACTCACGCCGTCACCATGCACCTTGTCACCGTGACGTCAGGGTCAGAACGACAACGCTATCATGCTGTTGCGGCCATTAGTAAGTTTGCGGGTAATTTGTTCATAGTTCGAGTTGTGACCCCCTCCCCTCCCCCCAACACACACATAAATGTAAAATAAGACGCTTTTTGAACTTAGGTGGGGAGAGGGGTTGAGGAGGGTGAGGGAGAGAATAGAGAGCAAGAAATGAACATCAAAAAGACGCACGCATAACAATAGCAGACAGGCTGATCAAAGTGCAAGATGGATACACAATGTGAAGATGGCGAGTGACGGACGCAACAAGAGTGGTGACACACTATAGGGCAGATATTGTGACGAAAAAACAAACGCACACATCAACAGCCGATAACAATAAGGCGACGCAAAGAGAGGAAGCACGACAGATCATACGAAGAACTGAACAATAATCACAGGCGGACTGTACAGGTGCATAGGCATACGCAAAACAAAATTCACATTAGTAGTCGACAGAGTGCATGTGTCAATGGCACACCACAAACACACGAAACACACTCTGTCTTTTGGTGGCGACGTCCCGGTGATTTAACTATGATCTCCTGTTGGTATGTGGGGACCTGGACACCACATCCCTCGCCAGAATGCCCTCCATTGTGCGCAGCTCAGGCGGCAAATCCGACTCATAGTGCTCGATCATGCCCTCGGGAAGATCGCAGCGCGGCGTCCAAAAGTATTCGAGAGACGACGGGTTCTGCACAAGATACTCAAACTCATCGCTCTCGTTGTCTATGCGCTGTCGCCCAACAATCACACCGGGTTCATCTCGGTCTCCACGTTCGACGGCCGGGCGAGAAATTCCCAACGCAAAGCACGCTTCATTGAGAGCGGCCGAGAAGCCGTCTGCATGCAGTCCGTTGCGTGCATGCACCGCGAGATTGTCCTGCGTGCGCGTCGCAGAGACCGAGATATGGGATTCAAGTCAGTGTCTTGGAGGCATAATACTCACCACACGACACGCAGATTAAAACGCGAAAAGTCAAATGCTGCGCGTTGTTTCACCATGATCATAATAACAGGACATAGATTTATGGGAGCGTTATTGGCATCATCCACATAACCAAAATCAAAAAGCAGAAGAATAAAAAGTACGAACAACAAACCTTAAAGTTCTGAATCTCTTCATCAAGCAGCCACGCGCGCGTATGTCTGCCTATGTAACGCACGAGGATGGCCCCCGGTGCGCCCGTCTGCGGGTAGCCATCGGACCCAGCCGCGAACGGATCATCCAATCGCGCAGGCCACCAAATCTGCCGACGCCGCTTGAATTTCGCCCAAACGACGTCTCCTGTTCGTGCGTACATGTGACATATTGTGCGGTACGGAGGGGGAAGATCCTGCGTCAAGGCAGTCTCATTAGAGTCGTTTGTGCGCTTGCCCTCCACGCGCCGCCGTTGGGCGGGCGGGCTCGCGCTGTCCTCGTGCCTTGCCGTTTTCGCGTCGGTTTTTCTCTCAAGTGTATTGCAGGTAATCGAATAAAGATGCGTTGGAATTTTGCGGGGTTGATCCCTCCAAGGAAGACCCTTTTTCGCTAGTGGAAAGTTCAAGTTCAGAGTGACTGTTTTAAGTGCGACTCTATGTGGAATGGATTTGTTGTGTTTTTGGGTGGTCGCTAGCTTTGTAGGAAGCGTGTGATTGTTCAATAATGGGACATATCAACAGGAAATATATACATACATATATAGGGTTAGGTGTATGTGATCAGCAACATACGTGTGCAGCTTTTTTCTTATCGCAGCGAAAAGACTGTCGATCCGATGTCGTACTGGATGCATTCGGTTTTGCAGCTCACTGTGTGAGTGCCGCACATAACCGAAATGGTGCCGTGGGCACGGGCAATCGGACACATTTTCCGGCACGTAGAGTCAGGGCAGACTTGAATCACGTGACAACGTGGAAGGGCCTTAGCAATGAAGTTGCGTTTTGGCGCACGTTTTCATGAAGTTGGGCTTCTGACACCTTTCAACACTACGGGCGGCCAAACAGTTCGATCCCTCTGCCAGATTGTGCTTCTCCAACAAAATGCGAACTTACGCGAAGCTGAACTCCAAAATAGTCTTTATTGCACATCCGGCGCTTTATTGGATTACGCTTTTACAGATCGGCTCACAAACTCAGTCATAATGTGCGATTTCCGATTCGTCTCGCTCGGACAGTTTGCGCCCCGAGTTTATTCTTCGCCACTCCAACAGATAGACACACCAAATAGAGGGAAAAAACATAACGGCACAATTCAAACCAGTCCCATGGTAGAATACATGCACTTCTCCACAACTCCGGACCATGGACCAGAGATTGTCGTTTGGAAGCAGTCTGCCCCTCCGCACGAAACTATTAGAGGGTAAGAGACGGTCGTTTTGAATCAGTCTGACTCTCCTCACGAAACTGTTAGAGGCAAGAGACTATCGTTTGGAAGCAGTCTGCCCCTCCGCACTAAACTGTTAGAGAGCAGCCGGGAGACTGTTGTTTAATTTTTGAAGCAGTCTGCCTCTTCACGAAACGTTTTTCAAGGGCGAAGGACTGTCCTATTGAATCTGTATGCCCCTCCGCGAAATGATCTTGAGGGCGAGGGACTGTCGTTTTGAATCAGTCTGCCCCTCCGCGAAAAGTTTTTTGAGGACAAGAGACTGTCGTCTTGAAGTAGTCTACCTCCGCCGCACGAAACAGTTAGCGGGCAAAAGTACGATCCAAAGTGCAACTTTGGTCAAGATCCAACCTCAAACAAAAGACATCCGCGCCCCGTTCTCCTTCTACACACGTTGCCGGACCATGACCTAGGGATCTCAGTGCGCCCTTTAGGGACTATTCGCAAATCTCGTTTTGTCAGCCGAGCATTCCTACCTATGTAGGACCCCTTTCTCTATTAACGCTGTGCCATGTCGTCAGTGTTTCACAACATTGAAGGTCACGCACAGTTTCGAGGTCCGGTTGTGTGGAATCAACATGTCCTCCGCCATCCTTACAATCAGCCTTATATAACATGTAAAGTTTGTTGCATCATACGCAAACACAACTGTTTTAGCGGGTGTCGTTCACATGTGGTAACAGTACGTTGGTTACTAAAACGGCTTTAATCTCCTCCACCATGTGCTATTGTACCAGTTGCAAAAAATCAATATAGTTGTTTTGTTAATCGTATTTTGTGCACGCTTGATCAAATATGCAATGTGTTGAGCGTGTCAATGTGGACGTCTTCCTAATAAATTTGGAATGTTTAGACGTGCGTCGTCGCTGGCATTAAAATGGAGCATTATTGGCCACAACCATTTGATCTTTTCGCGGCTTAATCTCTTATTGAGCATGTTACCCTGGTGCAGTTTTGCAGTTTCGCAGTTTTGCAGTTTTTTCAGTTTTTACAGTTTTCCGGGATGCAGGATTACATTGCAGTTGTTGAGTAAAGGGTGTCGAGTATATCTGTGGACATTTCAATTAACTTGCGGTTTGGAATCTTCACAAGTTTGAGTATGGAGTCATCGGCATCACTGTATTTGCGTTTGACAATGATGTTGGAACTGTTGGCGTGTTCCTGCAATGATATGAGGATCCTCAACCACTCTGGACAAGAATGATCGATAATTCTGACCTTGACCGAAGACGTCTTG
>CALSCR010000522.1:3583-32659 GCA_943704495.1 Pigoraptor chileana
GTGCAAAAACAGTACAAGTATAGGAAAATGCGAAAAATGACAAAAATGCGTTCCGCCCGCGCACTAGATTCAACAAATAGATACACACACACACACACCTCTGAATTCGTTGGCGATGCAACCATTTTCCGGCCTCGGATCCGACCACAGCAAATCAAGCAATTGTCGCCACTCGTCGTTATTCACGCCCTCGTCGCCCTTTGTCGGGGGTTTGAGTACCGACTTGTACCTGAAATGCAGATTCACGTGGCGTTGTAAGTAACAAAATCGTCTGTCGGTCCATTGGCGAGACAGATTAGGATTCAAGTCAGTGCCTTAAGTGCTGTGACTCCACAGAAAGGAAAGTTTGGCGAGACAGAGAGAGGGGATTGAAGACAAGTATGACACTTGCGTGGTCAATTATGATTGCTGTGCGTGTCTGTTGGTAAATTGTGTATGTGTATGTACTATTATCTGCATGTGACGAGCCAAATGCTTTCCCAGACACCCCCACATAAAACAAGATCACAAACGCACATAACACAACACACAATCGCACACAAAACTATCCACCTCCCCCACTCTGCTGCAACACCCACCTTCCGCGCGGGATGGTTGAGAGATAGGCAAAGTCCGTCTTATCAGACACTCCGCCGTGCACGACCAGCACCTTACGCTCAATAACACACGCGAGCGGAAGATACGAAAAGAGATCCGCAAATAGCTTGACAATAATCTGCGCTTTCTCAGCGTACTTTGCCATGATTTCCTGTTCACGACATGCACAGAGACAAGACAAGACACACATTAAAATGTCAGAAATATGTGATGAAAATGTTAGTTAGTCCATGCGAGCGATGATGAAGAGTTCAAAGGATACATCGACACACACACGTGACGAGAAAGTTCGTGTTGCACGCGAACAATAACAATAATAATAACAACAACAACAAACAACAAAAATAATAACAACAATAAGGAGCAACAACAGCAGCAAACAACAACAAGCGCGCACCTTGATGAATCCGTATCGGAGGTTCATGACATAGTCCTCGTGGTTGCCCCGGTTGATCCGCACGGCATTCGGATACGCAATCATAAACGCAAAAATAATCACGGCGCATTCCACCGAGTGCGTCCCACGGTCGACAAAATCCCCATTGAACAAGTAAGGATTATCGTCCGACGGATAGCCGTTGCGCGAAAATATGGCCATAAGGTCGTCCAGCTTCCCGTGCAGGTCCCCAACGATTGTAGCTTTCCTGGAGGATAGTGCAATCGACAGAGTTGTGATGTTTGGTTGCGCCTTGAGGACGTCGCGTGTGTGTTGCAATATGTTGACGACATAACGTGCATGCAGGGGCACGTTGGGTCGGCTCTTGAAAGACTCGGCAATGGCGAGTGCTGCGGCCGCGCCAACCGTGTCGGGTAGATGTATGCCCGCATATGTGGATTCAATGTCTATCGTGTGTATATCAATGGTCGCCTTCTTTTTCGAGGGGGCGGCTGGGGCATCCGGAGTTGACGCAGGTACATCCGACGATGACCCTGCCACAATGTGGAATTTTCGAGTTGTATGTTACAAAAAGTGTGTGCAAGATCCCATGCACAAACGTAACAACAAAAGCACGCATTGCGCTTAGCATGCTGAGTGTTATGAAACACCGCAGTAAGAAAAAGTCCCCCTCACCTTCGAATCCTCCCGCAACCTTCAGGCCTGACGACTTCGGAAGGTGCTCCAGAAGATGGTTGAAAAACTCGTACATGCGCATCTGCATCACAAACAAAACGCACGCACGGTCACGCGAGATTCAACAAAAGCAACTGAGACAAAACTAAAGCATGCCAGCATTCGTACTCATTGATGCAATACGATCCACTAAGTAATCAACAATACAATGCTGATGGTGAATCATTAGATGTACAGCAGATTTCGCAAAATAATCATGGAGCAGTAGTGATCATGCAGCGCGCGCACCTGGTCATGTTCGCCGCGGTATTCGATGTTCTGGAATATGGTCCAGTTGACCTTCTGACGGAGCTCAAGCTTAGCGACGTGACGACGGTACCACTTTTGGATGAGAAGTGCAGATCGCATGGCTGCAGATGGAAAGGATTAGGGAAACGTGGGATACACAAGAATGGTTAGTTGTCTGCAAGATGACAAAATTGTTCTCAGACATGCATTTGAAAATGGATTGCACAATATGTTGCCCCCTTCGATCGACTTTCACGACACCACCACTCGCGAGGGAGTCGCCAATAAAGATATCGTTGATCTGCATTCTAATGCGCACATTAAGTGCAAGATACAGTTCAAACACCCACTGATCTCAATCTCCCTCAGCCCTGTAACACTTCCATCGTCCGAGAAGTCCCTCAACGTCGCCGCGTTCGGCGCATGCGCAGGGATCATTGAGTTGCCATGGCCAGGAGTTGTCGGTGTGATCACCGTTGGGATGGAGCCCCCGTTGAGCGCAGCATTGGATGCTCCCTTTCCTGCCGTCCCAGGCAGTGAGCTCGCCGAAATACTGCGCGCCGCAATGGCTGCTGCGCCTGTGCCGGCGGCAGGAGCATTCTTGGGCGTTGTCGGCCGATTTGCCTCTGCTGCTTTCACAGCCTCGACTCCCTTCGGTGCGCCATTCGTAATGGGCGCAGGCCCTACTTTTGTGGCAGATCCCGATGATGCCTGCTTTGGCGCTGCATCCTTTGTGCTGTTTGGTTTCGCCGGTTCGCTCGGTGTCGCGCTTTTGTGTGCGGATTCTACTTTTGCGACAGCGGGCGCGACTTTGTTGCCGCCGCCATTGGTTGCCGGTGTTGGCGCAGCTGTTTGCGCAGTGGACGGAGCACCTGAAACGACGGCCGTTGATTTCGAAGAACCGCAACCCATTCCTTCTTCTTTTTTGGAGACACGCACGAGTGTGCAAGCGGAATTGCACACCCGACAGGTCGCACGAAGACTACGACCGCGCGCGGATGACGGCCCTCATCCAGAAACACAATTTCACGTCCTACTGAAATCGATCGTTTCGATCAACATATATCGGCTTCAAAAGCAAGACGCAGCAGTTAGATGGCCAAACTCAGCTATTTCTTTGCGTGCCGTATCACTTGAACGTTTTTGAACAACCTCAAATAGGTCTTCACAATCACCGATAAAACGATTAAAATCTGAGAAAGATCCATACCATCCTATTGGCACTCCGTCTCGCGGGTTCAGTGACCAACCTCACTAAAGCCAATGTGTCCGTCCGCCCTTGGTCATCAATTATTTTCCATCACATGTTTGTATAGAAATGGCTTGAAACCAGAATTATTTTTATTAGACATTTTTTTTTAATGTTGTCGCACCGTTGGGGACCATAGAAACGGGCACGTGACCTTGCAGCCAGGCACGTGACAGTGAGAAGGTCTCGCCGAGATGTCGCCAATCCTCCCCCGCCCCACCGATGAATCTGAAACTCATGAATCACCGACCGGCCTCACACCCCCTCAATGAGAACTCGTAAAACAATGACTGCACGTCTAGGGTGACTTGAATTCCGTCATCAGAGAGCCGGCGGGTGGCGCAAACTGAAACTGACATAGCCGTCACAGTCGCTCAGTTTTGGCAGTGCACAGTCTGGCTCCCTGACATCCAAATTCAGTCAACCGCCGCCGCGCTGCCGTCCGCTTCAGTTCTCGCCAACTGTCTCCCGCACTGACCCGACGGCCCTTTGCACCACCAGAACAATGGGATCATTTAATCCAGTTTGAACGATCTAAAGCATGAAGTCGCGATCGCGGGCAACACAAAGATGGAAAGTGGTTTTACAGAGCCCTGACTTTGATATTCCATTTGTCGCCCGAAGTCATTGATAGCCGAATGCGTAACCGACTGTGAAGGAAAAGCTGGCCACGCCCTGTGCAATACAAAAGGCATCACCATCGGCAGCTTTATTCGGTTTTACAAGGGGACACCGTCGTGTCAGTCGTTCCATTATAATGGGCACACACAAAACACCGTAATAGGCACCACAGCATTTCACCGATCCTCGACATCAGTTTCGTAGGTACTCAGTTCATCTATTTGTTCTCGGTTCACCGATTAGTCGATCCGCGTCCTGTGTCTGCTGTGATATCACGACGGTTTTGTCTTTTGTTGAGATCACTAGAGCTTCAATGCCGGCGGACGGACAGCAGCCGGTTGTTGAAAGTCAACAACAAAAGGGTGTACTCCAGTCGACCGAATAAATTGATTTTATTTTGCATTTTGTGAGTGTTTTGCGGCATGTATTCAGATTAATTGTGGCGGGTAGTGTGTTATGTATGGGTTGAGTATGGGATCCATGTCATTGGACGCAGTGCCTCAGATGACGGTCGGCGCGCACACACACACACACACACACACACACACACACACACACACGCACACGCACACAGAGACACTGGCAACACGAGACCTATTGACACACACACACAACGCAGCGTATACCCTGCACTCTAAACTCCGACGCACGTGCCTGTAATTCTGTGCATTGAGCCACTCGAACAATCAACTCCATCTAACACAAAAAGTACTTGTTTCACGCAACATCTGTTTGCTTCATGTTTGTATGCACCGGGGGCAACCCTAAAAATATCGTTTCTCAATCCTACGCGCAGCAATTCGTTTTGTCTGCCTCCTCTTTGGGTGAACATATGATCGTTAAGCATCGCCATTCATCCATGGCCAAACTTGATCTGTGAGAACTCGAGATTTCTCCGTCGTGTTTTTCATTGGCAAACGGATCCGGCACCGATGATGCGCTGTGCACGATAGATGCAACATTGACGGGGCTACGGCCTCGACACTCGCACGACCAGTGCTGCGTAGTGTGCTCTCGCATACATCCCTTCGATCGCATCCTCACTGACGTGGAGGTGCGTGTGTAAAATCACTGATGTCGTTTCAGCTGCCATGGGGTGTAATCCCCGAGAAATTTCGTTCGGTGGACGTGCTTGCCATAAAAAATCCTGGTGAGACGCCCGGCGATTACGTCCTGAAGAGTCTGTTCCAGGAACTGACGCTTACGGCAAAGAGTAAGATTGACGCAGTGCTCGCACACAGTGGCGAGGACGCGCCGATCGAGCGCACCTTGCAGCATGGCGTGGACTCGCAATTTGACCAGCTCCTCAATTCGTTTGCGACGGTGGCGCAACACTGCCTCGAGCCTCTAATCCAGGTGTTGTTTTCGTGGCGACAGAGGACCTGCGACATAGAGCCCGATGCGGACTCTGTCAAGGCCTTTCTCGCCGAGTGTGTTCCGCGCCAGGGACAGCAGCGTGATGCCGTGACGACGCTCAAGGAACGACGCGCCCTCGCCGTTGACTTCATCTTTTGCCGAACGCTCATCGAGGTGTTGCAGCAGCGCGCTGACAAACTGTCGGAAAGCGTCGCGAAGGACATTGAGATTCTCGCCATCCAACACTTTAAGAGTGCGGATTTCATGTACACGACGCAGACAGCGAGGAACAAATCGACGGTGATTGATCTCTATGCCGAGGTTATCGGCGCCATGTCGCAAACAAGGCAAGTTTGCTGCTGTCGCATCTTCTCTATGATGCCTTTTATTATTTATTTATCTTGTATTTTTGGTGTTGTTGTTGTCGTTGTTGGTGCGTTGTTGTTGTTGTTGCTGTAGTGGTTGCGGGGGAGCGCAATATGCGTCGTTGTGTGTTGTAAGTCCTTCGACAATGTTTTCCTTAAACTCTTTATCAACGGGCCACAATTGCCTGTGGATGTGCGCTCTGTTCTTTGCACAGTCGCTTTTGTGCTCCAGTGCTGTCTCGAATTCCATCGTGTGCGTACACACATGAATGTTTGGCTCTGTTGGTGGATTGGTCAACTGTTTTTTGACGCGAAATTGCAATTTGCCCTTGTGGCTGCAGGTTCGACTCCATTCGGCGCCGTTTTTTGACGGAGATCCATCAGTCGCTCCCCCCGCAAACGCTGGTCAACCTTGTGTCTGGGATGAAGTTTATCAAACTGAAGGTGAGGGATGGTTGATGATGGTGTTGAGGTTGTTGCTGTTGTTGTTGATGTTGATGTTGTTTGTTGTTTTTTGTTTGTTGTTTGTTATTGCTGGCTGCGTTACTGCGTGGAGTTCGCGGCAAATTGCCCATGCGATGTCGTGATGTGTGTCATCATGGTTTTATTGAGATTAGAGATTCGAAGGGGTACATGAGCATTTTTCCATCTCGCTCTTTCCTTTGTGATGGATGCGAAATGCAATGCGAATTGGTCCACGCATTGATGCAGCCATATCTGCAGTTTGTGGTGCACTCTCTCCCTCTCCGTCTCGTATGCTTTGCCTGTTTATCCCTTGCTTGGCATTGCACCTCGTCATATATGTGCTTGTGTCTGTGCGTGTGCGTGCGCCTGAGGTCTATGTCTATGTGTGTGTGTGTGTGTGTGTGCCTAATGTCTCTGTGTCTGTGGTCACGACACTCTCCCCAGATGTTTCCGATGCCGTCGCTGGAGGAGTCGTGCAAGTTCATGCAGGAGTGCACCGACTACTTTGTGCAGCTGAAAAAGTGCCCCGAGATCAAGCGCGCCTTTGCGGAATTGTTTGTTGAACTGCTCATTCCCGTCGCATCCGTCGTCAAATCAGAGGTCAATGTGCCCTCGTTCAAGACGTTTGTTGAAATGCTTTACAAGAGTGCGATGGAGATGGCCAAGAAGACAAAGTACCAGCAGGTGTGTGTGCAAATCCGGGAGAGAGAGAGAAAGAGAGAGAGAGTGTGTGTGTTTGTGTGTGCTGTTCTGGGCATACACAGATCGGAAATCTCCGTCTCCGTCGTTGTATCGGGCGGCTCAATTGCGACTTTGATGATGAAATCTACTTCTTATTATGTGTCATAAATCCAGTGCACACACACGCGCCACTGACCCCCCAACCATGTGACAATCTTTCTTGTATCAACGCGCACTTCTGTCGCGCATTGTTGCCGCACACAGGTCGCCTTTCCTCTCGTGTCGGCGCTGCTGTGCATCAGTCAGAAGAAGTTTTTCCTCGATAATTGGAGCTCATTCCTCCAAATGTGCCTATCGAACCTCAAGGTGAGTCACTGAGGGATGTCACTCTGTTATTGACGTCATCCGCAATGTATGATATGAGTGCTCCACGTGTGACAGTAGGGCATTGTTATGCAGTCTTATTAATGCGCTCTCGCCTGCACATGCTCATATCACTCACGCATACACCTTCAAAACGCATAACAACAACGACGTCACTCATTCACACACTACACACACGCTCATCACACACGCACACACACATCACACACACGCACTCGCACCAAAATGAACTCCAAACCGAGCAGCACAAGGACATTGCGATGCAGCGTCTGGCACTGGAGGCCGTATATCGCATGCTGTGGGTGTATGCCGTGCGTCTCAAGGGCGGTGGCGAGGGCACAAAGGACTCACAGGCCCGACTGAAGAGCATCATCGAGGCACTTCTTCCCCGCGGGTCGAGGGCAATCCTTCCGCGCGACACTCCGCTCGACGTGTTTGTCAACATGGTTCATTTTATCGCCAAGAGCAAGATTGACCTCGCAATGCAGGAGATTATATTCGATCTCGTCTCTGCAAAGGCGCCGCCCAAGACGATCACCGCCCCCGAGCGCATGATCATCGGGTTTCGTGCGTTCCAGGCAATCGTGGACGACCTGCAGCGCAACGACGGCGACCCTCCGTTTCCCATAATAACAGAGGCGACCCCATCGGGCATCTCGATGGTCGTGCGTGCAAAGCCAGTCACCGACTCACTCGATGACATTACGGCGCAGAACCTGGGGCTTATGACGTACCACCCGAAGCTGATGGCGTCACTGGGCCACACACTGCGCGCACTCGACGGGCAGGTCGGCCGATCCCTCGTCATGACAAACGCCGCATATGCAAAGAAACCGTTTGCGGAGATTGCGACGGGAGAGAGACGTCTTCTTCTGGACCTGTTCAAGGCGTGTCTTGCGATGATGCCCCGCCTGACGCCGACTGGAATGACGCTGTCTGAGCTCGTTGAGCTTCTCGCACGCATGACTATCCATCTCGACGGCGAGCTGCGGTCGGCGGCGTACTCTGCGCTCAAGGGCTTTTTGCGCACAGACCCACTCCTGAGGGAGGAGGTTATCCGGGGGTTCGTCTCGTTTGTGCAAAGGGAAATTCCAGACACGTGCCCGCTCATTCTCGAGGGTGCGCTGCGTATGCTCATCCAACTCCTCGCACAGTGGAAGACCACGCTGACGCCAGAGGCGGAGACTGGAACTGGGGCTGGGACTAACCCGACGCACCACACAGACAAGCGGCAGTCATCAGCCACTCTCGACAACGCCCAGGGATCGCCCCCCAAAACAAACAAGGACGGGCCACAGGCGCCAACGTTTGAGGCCACGGCAGAGACGCTGCGCCGCACCGAAGGCCTTGCGCTGCTCATGCTGTGCAGCTGCCGCCCCGTCACGCGTAAACTGGCAATATACATTCTCAAAGAGGTGCGCGCAGTGGCGACGGCTATTGTGGATCCCACGGGCGCCCTCGCCTCGCCGTCCCCCGCGCCCCCGCCGCGCGACCCGGATGTATTCGAGGGGTTTGGTGCGTATCGGTCACGCCTTGCCTCGCACTCTGAGAAGGATCTTCTCTCCCTCGAATCTGCCCCGGATGGTCCTCTCGGCGTGCGTGTGGTCGACATTATCGACCGCTGCGGTCCCGATCTCATCAAACGCACACTTCCTCCCGTTCCCATTGCGCGCCGCCGGTCGTCGTCGCTGCTGCGCGAGTTCAGTGAGGTGACGCTCTTTTCCCTCGCCGACAAGGGACCCGGCGCCGAGGACGACCCGTGGCCGGCGTGCCTCGGGGGTCTACTCAAGTTGATGCTCCCGCGCTGCCTGGAAGCCCTGGGGTATGCGTGGTCCGAGGCCGTGCAGCGGCTGATGCTCATACATCCGATACTTGTGGAGAATGTTGGCACAACGGACAGCATATTGCAGTCGTCGCAGGCGGCGCCGCGGGAGGGCTTTTCCGGGACGATTGCGCGGCACCTCTTGCGCGATGGCAGCAACCGCATCAAGAAGGTGGGTGTGTCGACTGTTGTTTGTGATCGTCTTGTGATGATGTTGCTGCTGCTGTTATTGTTGTTGTTTGTGTTGAGCATGTGTTTGTTCCAATCTACTCTGCGCATGACCAATCACTGACTTGTTTCGCATATACACACACACACACACACACACACACACACACACACACACACACACACGCTCGCTCGCCACGAATCGACAGAATATATCCGATGAGGACATTTCCCTGTGGCACAATTATCTTGTCTTTGCGTGCTGCACTGCGGAGGATAACGAGAAGCCCGCCTCGTCTGGCGCTGCATCCGGGGGCTCCGGTGGGTCGACGCCCGCCGGCGGAACCGACACGAGCAAGAAGGCAATGCGGTCGGCACGTGAGCTCTTTCGCTTTGTACTTCCGCTCATCCGATCGGAGGCATACTATGTGCGAGACGCAGTTGTCGGTGCTCTTGGATACACGAACGCAAAGGTATGTTGCTCTTATTGTTGTTGTTTGTAGTTTCGATCAGTGTTTTGTTGCTGTACTTTGCATGAGTTGTGTCTGGGTGAGCCTCTCCACCCGCACACACTCTCTGTCTTTCTCTCCTTTGCATTCTCTCTTCTCGCTCTCTCCCTTTTGCAACATGCGCATTCACACCACACGCTGCACTGCAGGTCTACATGACCCTTGTCGATGAGATGCAGACATATCTTGCCGAGGCCCGGCGTCCAGAAGACAGCATCAAAAAGCGACGAAAGCGCGACATTCTCCGTCTCGCCATTTCGCGCGTTCTTGAGCTTGCGACTGACTGCTTTGGAGTGACATCTGTTGCTGGAGACCGCCGCATTGTCAAATTTGTGGTGGAGTACATTGAGGAAACCAAGGCGTTTCTGTGCACGGAGGGACACAGAGACAACCCCGAATACGACGACATGCGCGCGAGCTTCTGCGCTTTTGTCGATTCCATGTGCGAGTCGATTCCCCGTCAGGACCTTCGCGACGCCATCTTCACGCGGGAGGGGCGACTGTCGCTGTTTGCGGTCCTGTCCGAGTGGTGCGAGCCTGCGTTTCCCGAGATGGCGGGAACTGCGCACTCCATATTCTCCGGTGGCAGTGGCATGTCGTCATCCGGGAGCACTCCTTTTGTGTTTGTGCCGCACGCGTCGACAACCACCCCCGGCGAGGGAATCGGGTCGTTTGTTGCATCGAATAACCGTCTGTTGCGCCAGCGGATTCCTTCGTCGGGCGTGACAGGTCCTCCGTCGAGCGAGAAGTCGCTCTCTCCTCTGGTGACGCGTGCGTTGCGTGGAATGGCGTCGCTGTGTCGGGGCGTTTTGTTTGACGCACGCGCGGCGCAATCGGATTCGTATCTGTTTGGATGGCTTGATTGCATACTCAGCGCACGTGATGAGAGCATACGGCCCATTGGGCAGCTGATGTGCGAGCTGCTGCTGCAGAACAACAGGGACATTTCTGCGGTGCTTGAGATTGTGGTGGGTGTTCTCTGTCTCTTTTTCTGTGATCTGCCAACACGCACGCACACGCACACGCACACACATACATATATCTATATCTATATACGCAGCGAATGCACACAATCAGCCCGGATGATGTGCATTTTTCTCTCGCATCACCCATTCATCGCCATAAATTGAAAATAGAACCCGGATGTGTGTTTTTTAAATAATTTGTCCGCCACGACAATACACATTCTTGCAGGTGGAGCGTTGCTATGCGGGCACTCCGAGTATTGCTGGCGGATACTTTAGCGCCCTCGCCGCGGCGCTGGAGGACGACACTCTCCCGTGCCCTGTTGTCATGGTGCTCAACTTGGTGCTCTACAAGACGGCGGACCACGATCAGCGCATCCGCGAGAAGGCCACCCGCACCCTGCAGCGTCTCGGCGCTCGCTTCTTCTCCGACAAAGACACGGGCGAGTTTTCGCGACACATCACTGTGACAACGTGTCTTCCAACGACCTACCAGCAATGCCAGGTTGAGTTGAGCACGCATCTCGCACGCCAACACCCAGAGCTTACGCAGGACATGTTCTCTGAAATGACAATGCGCTTTGACTCGGCGTCGATGGGCGGTCAGCGATCCCTGCTTCAGTACATGATCCCGTGGCTTGCCAACTTTGACCTCGAGCCTGTCGCGTCGCTGCCGATTGCATTTCAGGTGCGTGTGTGTGTGTGTGTGTGTGTGTGTGTGTGTGTGTGTGCGTGTGTGTGGTGTGTGTGTGTGTGTGTGTGTGTGTGTGCGTTTCTTGGATGGTAATCGCAGCGTACGCACCTCTAACACCCCAATTGCCTCTCTCCCCTCCCTCTCCCCTCCTCCTTTCACTCTTTGTGCAGATTCTGAACAATCTCTTTTACATCACCATGCGGCACGGTGATGACCACGTGACCGAAATTGAGGACATTTGGGGCCGCTTTTCGCCGAATCCGCAGAACCTCCACCTGACCATCCGCTATCTCCTTCAGACGCGCCGCAATCCAGAATTTCTGCCTCACGCAAAGCGCATCATTGTGTATCTTGCACGCACGAACCCCCTCCAGACAATCAATGAGCTTGTTGATGAGCTGCACTCGTCGGGGAGGGATGGCGACGACAAGACATTTGCGCGCGGTGTGGAGGGCGTCAAGGGATACGTCGCACCGGTATGGCCTTGTGTGTGTGTGTGTGTGTGTGTGTTCGTTAATTCAAAGCTCAACGCGTGCGTATGGTTTGTTGTGTGACCAACTGACACTGACATTGACTCTCCTTGCCTTGTTGTTTAATCACCACTCTCTCCCTCTTTCTCCCCCAACACACACACACACACACGCACGCACACGCACGCAAAATAATCCGCAACCCCATTGCCTGCTGGTTGCAGGTGGAGCGCATTCTTCCATGGACTGAGCGGATGAAGCCGTTTGCGCGCGGTGACATTGCGCTGATGCTTCTTGTGGAGCTTGTGTCCGACCGCAACACGGAGGAGCTCGCCGAACACATTCCCCTCCTTCTTCACCGCGCATTCCTCGGTCTTGACCACGGCTTCCATCTCGTCCACGAGCACTGCAAGATGCTCCTCGTTAACATTGTGCACACGCTCGCGCCCGACACGGAGGCCACAAACGAGGTCATTGCCGCCGTGCGCTCGCGGGAAGATAAACGGATGTGGCACTACGAAGACATCACCCCAAAGACGCCGCAGATCAGATCCGCCGTTGCCGTGGCAGCGCTCGTCGGTCTTGTCTCTGTTGCGCTGGAGAATCGGAAGGACATTGTCGACGGGTGGGGCAAAGTGGCGCACTCGTGGGCGGTCACGTGCTCGTCCCGGCACTACGCCACTCGTAGCTTCCAGGTGTTGCGAGGCCTGCGTCCCGTGGTGACCGAGCGGACGATGGCGGCGATCATGGCGCGACTGGCGGATTGCGCCGCCGACGCCGCCGAGGAAGTACAGGGATACGGCATGGAAATACTGCTGACAATCGAGGCGATGATCGAGCAAGTGGGCGCGTCGGGAGAGCTTCACTTGTATCCGCAGGCCTTTTGGTGCGTCGTTGCCAGTCTGGAGTCGGATTATGAGCACGAGTTTGCAATGGGCGTCCGGATGCTTCTGCGGATTGTTGGCCTCATGGACGTTGATAAGTGGGTTTGGCGTTGCGTGTGTCTTTATGTCTGTGTGTATATGTTGTATGTGTGTCTGTGTCCGTGTGTCTTTTATGTTTGTGCTTGTAAAGCAAGACGCTTGTTTTCATCGCACCGCACACTGCACCGAAGCCCAATTACTGGTGTATGTGCACATTTGAACCCGGCACTCCACACTCACACTCACACGATGCTTGCGCACACGCACACACACGCATACAGTCCTTCCATTCGGGAGCGGCTGCAGGAGGTACTCTCGAAGGTCGAGTGGGAGAGGGCGGATCCTCCCTTCCCCGGTGTCCAGTCGCTCGTCCTCAAGGGTCTGACGTCACCGAGCACGTTTGCCCCGACAGTCGAGATGATTGCCAAGATCACCCCGTGGTCCAACAACCAAATATTCGATGTCTCGCAGGAGGCGGGATCGCTGTTTAATTTAGTCGGTGCGTGTGCCTCTGTGCTGCTGCTGTGTGTGGTGTGTGTGTGTGTGTGTGTGTGTGTGTGTGTGTGTGTGTGTCTGTCTGTCTGTCTGTCTGTCTGTCTCTCTATCTGTCTATCTGTCTATCTGTCTGTCTGTGCCCAACTTACTGTCTTAAATCCTTCACCTCTCTCTGCTCCTTATTGATAGTGCTGAATCCACAAACTCAACCCCGCTCCCAACACACACGCACACTGACACGTTGTTTGATTTCATGTTGATGCATGCAACAGGCCTCCTCCCGCGCCTCATTCTCGGCTACGAAGACAACGACCAGTGGGCCATAGCTGTGTCGGCGTGTCTTGCGACTGCACTCAACCTGCCAAAGTCAATCAACGTGTCCAAAATGCTCACTCTGTACGAGAAGCGGGCGTACACAAAGGGATCAGACGCGTGGATTGAGGAGCTCTGCAAGTACATTTGCGAGGCGTTCTTTCCTAAGTATGAGCCGCAACTGTTTACGCTCCTTGTCGAAATGCTCGAGGTGGGTTGTGGGAAATACATGTCTTGCTGCGGTCGCATGCGTGTGTGTGTGTTTGTTTGTGTGCATGTGCATATTTGTGTGCATGTGCGTGTGCCTGGATGCGACGGTTGAGGTTTCTCTCTTATGCCAATTGGCTTATGTCGTAAGGCGTTTCAATGGCTGAAGATCACTTCACTTTAAAAATCCGTCGCTTTTTGTTCCTACAATAACAACTCACATACAACAAACAAACAACTAACAACGACGCATTCGCACGCGCAGATTGGCCCCGAGCACTACCAGCAGCCCGTCCTCAAGATACTCCACGGCCTCATCCGCAACTCAAATCTGCAGACAAGCAGCCTGCGCGGCTGCAGCGGCCCGGTGATGGCCTCCATCGCGCGGATGCTCAAATCGCCCCTCTGGGAAGAGTCGCTGAAGGTTCTTGACGCCGCTATGTTCATATCGCGTGTGGGCGCGTCGTCGCCGGCGCTGCAGACAGCCGCACGTGGCGGGATCACCCGGAAAGACTCGATCTCCCTCCAATTCCTCACAACGAATCCCTGGCGACAGCCGCAGTTGTGCCAGGCTACCGTCAGAAACCGTCTCACCATGCTTGTGCGCACGTTTTCTCCCCGCGGTGCGCCCGGCGACGCTCCCATTCTCGAGCGTCCATCGGTGCCGGTTGTGTTTCGTGCAGAAGAAGAGTCGTCGTCTGCAATGGATGAGATGTTCTCCAACAACGGCGACGGGGATGCGGGCGAGCGGACTCAGACCGAGGATGTGGTGCACGCTGTACTTGGCGGCGGCGGCCCCGACATGGATCTCCTGGAGAGCGGTCAGTTTTTCAACGACTTTGACTTTCTCACCGAGGCCCTTGAGCAAGTCGAGAAGGAAGAGGCAGCGGAACGTCTGCGTACGCGCTCGGAGAGCACGCTCACGGACGACAGCTCCAATGACGTGTCCTCCTTGGCGAACGATGCGTCATCACCTGCGCCGCCCACGTCATCTGCCGACGGTGAACAGCCAAAGCTGCGGTCCCAACGCGCCAGTGCCGAGCTCTCGGAAGAGTCGATGCTAAGCAAATCGCTTCCGCAGGCGGGACTGCACACAGCCATGCGCCAGGCACGTGAGCAGGTGGCTGCCGAAAACGCGGCTGCGGCGGTGGCGCTGCCTGCGCGGTCTGTCGAGTATGAAGACATTCCAACGCGGCGGAAACAGGTGACGCCGCCGCCACTGCCGCCGAAACACAGTGCGATTGGGGCGGCGTCGCTGACGATTGATCGCAGGGGCTCGCTGCCCGCAACACCGACAAACGAACCGCTGGCGGCGTCGGCGTTGGCGTCGGCGTCTGTGTCGGGGCCGTCGCTGGAAGTGGCACGCACGCTGCGCAATCAGCGGGCAATCAGCGCACCATTGCATCCTACGGTCGCGCTGAGGGCATCGACTAGTTCCTTGCACTCGATGGGCGCAAATTCGCCCTCTGTGCTGTCCGAGGAAGGCGACGAGCTACCTCCGCCGCCGGGCGATATGCAGAGGGCGTCGCCTTCGTCGCTCTCGTCATCCACGTCGTCCATAGCAGCGGGTACCCCTGGTGGAGCACAGCAGTGCGGCGTTGTGTCCGGACGGACGCCGTCACCCCAACCCCCGTCGCCATCGCCCGAGGACATTGCCCTCTCGGGGTCTGGTCACGTGAGGCGCCTGTCGCAGCAGATGTTCCAGCAGGTGCAGCACCCGAGGCCGCCCCTCCCGTCCACGCCAGTTGCGCACGTGACCCCCATGTCACAGTCGACGTCGCCCAGCAGCGAATCGCCGTCTGACAGAGTGCCGCGGCTGCGCGTCACTAGATCCCCCTCGGACGCCGAAGTCCATTATATATCCGCAGCAGCAGCCGCAGCAGCAGTAGCAGCGTCAACGGGAGCATCGACGCCCGGATCGACGCCCGGCGCACCTGCTGGCAAACTGCCCAACGGACAGCGGCCACCCGTCGCACCGAAGCGGCCGCGCGGTCTGAGCGAACCCCCGCCAAAAATGCTTCCGTCCGCCGGTCACGTGGCGGGGACGGCGGGGGGAGATCGGCCGCCGTCGTCGCCGCTGCCGATGCCCCGGATGGGACTGCCAATGCATCTGCCGCACCCGTCGCCGTCGATTGCAGACGACCTGCGTAGTGGCCCCACTGTCCCGGATGCAGTCCTCACACAGTCGGTCGCCGCTGCCGCGCGGGCGTGGGCAGACCACGTGAGCAGATCGATGGGTGATCTCAACTGCGAGTGCGCCTCCCGCACATTCACGGAATTTGTGCGCCTCTATTCAAAGATCATTGAGGGACACCGTGCGATTGTGGCGGGTGTCATCCGGGTGGCCGCAGACGCCGTGCCGGACATTATTGCCCGAGTCCGGTCTCAGGTGGACGCCGTGCTTGCGATTGAGATTCCCTTTGCGTATGCAAACGCCGCAGCGGTGAGTTTGTTGTCGCTATTGCCTTTTATTGCCCCGTTCGTCCTCAACCAATCCTCATATGGCTCTGTCATTCCTTACCAATGCTCTTTCCATCCTCACCATTGCCCCTCCCGTCCTGAACCAACCCCATATTGCTCTTTCTGTCCTTACCAATGCTCTCTCCATTCCCCCGCCCTTGTCTTTCCCACACCCGCGCGTGCAGTTCAAACAAACGCGACTGACAGATGCGCATAACTCACTTCTGATTGAAATTGGTGAGCACGTCGAGCTTTACGTCGCAAAGCGTGCGGCGGCTGCCCACTCGCTCGTCGACGCGCAGGCGGGGTCGATGCAGCAGGCCGTGGCTGACGGCACGCTCTACTTTCTGCTGAGAGACACCATCGAACTGCACGCTGAATTGGTCGCCATTCTCGGCTCTTTTGGAAACTTGGTCGACGCCGTGTCGGGTGCAAAGAAGTCCACACCAACAGAGGTATGTATTATCTTATCCGTGCTCTTGTGGTTTTTGCTATTGTTTTTGAGTTTGTGCTGGAACCTGTGTGTTTGTGCGTCAAGGGGTGGCGTTGTGATGGGGAGATCGTTGCGGGCACTCTTGAGTGATGTTGGAGGTTCGGGCTCTCTCACCTCGGACCTAATTCTCCAATCACCAAATATGTAAAAATGGCTGACTCACATACACACATACACACACACACACAGGTGACAGATATTTCGGCGCAGCTGACAGCAGCACGCGAGCTTCTCCGGCGCGCCCCTCCACTGGGTATTCCCGAATCAATCGACTTTGCGTCGTTTGATGCGGCGAGTGAGCTGTCGCGCCATGACGCATCGCAGACAATCGTTGCGTCACTGCGGTCGCCAATTGCTTGCGGACAGGCACCCGCACTCCTCAACGCCTTCCGCGGCGTATTTGCCTCGAATCCAGACGCATTTTTCGCGGGAATTGACGGTAACTTTGAGTATATTGCCCTGCTCGGTGTCATGGCTAATGAGTGTGCACATGACGTGCGTGGGGCGGTCCTGGCAACCGTTGTCAGGGAGCCACGCGTGTCGGAAACTTGTCGGTTGCTGGGCGACGATGTTATTCAGCTGTTGGCGGCCGTGCAGGCAGACAGGCGCATACGGCGGACGTCCGTCGCGTGAAGTGGTGCACCGCTCATGGGCCGCCGTGTTGCTGTGTTACTGTGTTCCTCGTAAGTGCTTGCGTGCGTGCGTGCGTGTGTGTGATTTTCATTTAATTTCGGGTGCGGATGCGTTTTGTCATGTGAACTGAGGGCCTTCCACTTCACTCTTAATTTTCACTCTCTCTCCGTTTGCGAGTTCATGTGCATAGCGATAAAAAAAGTGGCCTGGCTCCAACATGTCTTTCTTGCTTCCTTCCCCTCTGCTGTAACGTCATTCATGTGGGCCCAAATATTGTGGGCATCTATATTGCGCGCGTGCTTTTGTGTATTCTTTGTCTTTTATCACTTCCTGATTGACGGGTGTATAAACTGCGCGCACACGAGCGCTTGTATTGATTTATGGATGCAACAAGTGGGCTCTCACGCACGCACTCAGGAAAGCTATGCATGGTATGAAGTTCTGTTTGCTACACAGCTGACCATATACACACAAAACATGCACATCATCATACGGAGCAGTCTCATGGATGACAGCAAGCCTTAATACACACATGACGTCATCGGCGGGTGGACAAGAAGTTCTTGCATGAAGTGGAGGCCACCGTCATGCAGATGGCCATAAGGAAATGTGTGCTATCGTCCATCTGTTTATCGCACACACACACACACACAAAGGGGCTCGTGGGTAGCATAAGACCGCCTCGTGCATAATAGAAATGGGCGGCGCCAGACAGAATCGTGTGCTTGTATTTGAACGACACAAAGCAAACAAACATCGAAAGAAGTGCTTACACGACACCCGATCGTATTACAAAAAGTGTGGGTGTGAGTGGATGTGGAGAGGGTGATAAGAATGTGTGTGTATGTGTGAGAGGGGTCTTGTTGTCAACAAACATTTGTGGGAACGCAAAAACGACGCGAACGCAAAACGCAATTCAAAATAAGAGGAATAAGCATTGGACCACCACAAAAAAAAAGGCAGTCCACTTCCCAGCAATGACAAAGGCATTTCAAATTGCATATGAAAGCCGTTGGTCAACAGACAGAATGAAAAGAGACGAATGCGGAGGATGTGCGACAGAGGAGGATGTGCGCAGGACAGCTGCCCGGACACAATCGCGGCGATCATTCTGGAACACATAAAAGCACCCCCACACACACATACACACAGCCATGCATCCGCGACACAGGTATGATGAAAGATGCGCTCTGTGCATAGTGCAGAATTACCAGGACCGCATGACGCGCACGAGGAGATTCGCGTGTCTTATAAGAACCATATTAACGACTGCATCTGCCCAAAGCAGTGCTAAAGGGGTGGGGTTATGACGAAAGAGGAAGGACATGGCGTGAAGATGAATATGTGTGTGTGCGTGTGTGCGTCGGGCGAGCGTCAGGCGTGCATGGCTGCTTCACAGGAGGATGCACTTTGCGCCGCAGAGCTCCTTGACGCCCAACTGACCCACGAGGCGCGTGTCCACAGAAACCTTGTCTTTCTTCACAGTAATTATCGTCCGCGAAAACTCTGGCGACCTTGAGGCAGATGTGCGCTCTGTAAAAAACTGCAATGTGTGTGTGCAAATATATGGGGAGGATGGGAAGAGACAGAGGGAAACAAAAGGGCGTCAGTCGATAATTGTGCTGTTCAGATTTAATTGTGCGAGTGACGATCGGCATACATGGCCGTCCATACGTTTACAAATGGACGATAGGATTGCAAGCATACGCACACGCATACGCACACAGCACAGCACATTTACCTCCACAGTGAAATTTTCAAACTTATCATCGGGTCCCTTCCCAACAAATCGCGGGGCGCGGATGAGCTTTGCACCAAATGACGAATCAAATTCGGCACACGCCTCACGTGCCTGTGAGCATAACATACAAAACGCACTGCATCAGCACTGGGCATTGACCGTAACAAAGTCCCACGCAGCCAATAGTATCATTCCGCATAAACACACACGAATGCACACACATACATTCACACAATCCCACAAATACACATTTACAAACATTCCGCACAAACACACTTTCACATGCATACATACACACACACACACACACGCACACACACCTTGACGGTTGCCTTTCCACCGCCAACGACATTCGGCGCATGGTGGCTCAGAAGCATGCCAAACACCCTTGCGCAATCCTGCGGCGTGGGCACCAGAAGTATCTTCTTTGTGAGCTCCTCCGACTTGCGTCGCGACAGAGGCGGCTTCTCCCCGCTTGCCCGCCCGCTGCGTATGCTGTTTTCCGACGCATCCCTTGTGCGCGAGACAGAACGTATGCTCGCTTCGGTGTGGTCCCTCTTGAACGACTGGTAGTTGTCGCCAGCAGGCTCCTTGCGCACAGAACGTATGCTGCTCTCGCTGCCGTTGCGCTTAATTGACCTCACACTCAGCTCCGTTGCGTCGCGCTTGAATGCGCCGCCAGCACCCGCACCCGCACCTACACCCTGGCTCACAGCGTCCTCGTCATCTGCCAGCGGAATGTCGTCATTTGGTTCGCCTGCGTTTGCAGTCTTGAGAGCGGCTGCGGTTGGTATGTGTGTGCACAGCGAGTGTTGATGATCGGTTATTGTTTGTTTGTTTGCTTGGATTGCGCGTGTGTGTGTGTGTGTGTGTGTGCAGATTCTCACCCGTGTCGTCGTTGCCGGAGGGAAGGATGCCGTGCATATCCGCAAGAGACTTCCGCCTCGTCAGCCGCTTTCGCCAGCGCTGAAGAATGGCAATGACCGATGCCTCAAACCCAAACACTTCACACGCAAAGCACACAAAACAGAAAGGCATACGTGTCATTAGCAAGTACACACGTCGGGGTTGTGGTGCTCATATGCAGGCGCTACTTTACCCACGTAAACACACACACACACATGCACACGCACGCCCCCTAATGTACAAGCACACATAATAACATAATAGCTTACGCACCGACGCCATTGCCTGGCATATAGACGCCGACAGTGCCGTCCTTGCACCCGCTCTCCTGCGTGAATGAGCGCAAGTCCTGGGCGCGGAATGCAACGCCAGTGTTTTCGGTATATTCGAGATAGTTGTCACTTCCTTCGACATCGAGCGTCTCCAGAAACACTTCAATCTCTATGGGCGTCCGCCTGGGTTGTTGGGGCAAAGAAACGCAGTTGGGCGAAAAGAATTCACAGTCAGCAGGTGAACAGGGTGGCAGGGTGGCAGGGTTGTGTGTGTGTGTGTGTGTGTGTGTGTGTATGTGACAAAAAATTTAAGAAATTTCGAATCATTTTGTCCTTTGATTTCACATCAGTCACCAGGTATGGAATTCCAGTATTGACATGAGAGACTGAGTTTGGAACAAAATGGAGACCAAAAACGCCAACAGCGACGCCACATCATCACGGAAGATCACACAAGCACACCGCCGCTTTCTGACAGAGCTGCTGTTAGTGGGCGATGTGATCACAACTATGGGACACAAGAGGCAGTGGAATAACAAAGCGTGCGGTGTGCGGAGTTGGTGGTGCTTGTGCGTTTTTCGATTGCGCGGTTTCACTTGGGTACCCACTTGAGCACAACGGCCGTCTGCAGCTGCACAATGTACATGAGGTACTCGCGCATGGCACGCGACTTTGACAGAAAATGCTCCTTGAAGAGCGCGTTGCACTCATCCCTGCAATGACGATGGCGAAACATTGTGTGTGTATGCGTGTGTGTGTGTGTGTAAGTATGTGTATGTATGTTCGTAATATGTGTCTGTGTGGCTCTGTGTGTCGTGCATATGAGCAGATGTACGTTCGTGTGTATCTGTCTCTGTATGTCTGTATAAGTAAACATGTGTAATGTGTTTAGTAGCTGTGTACAAATGCGGATGTATGTGTGTTTGTGTGGTTGTGTGTGTATGTGTGCATGTGTGCATACTGCACTGCAACTTCCGCCACACGGTTCGGAGCCAAGTACTTCACCGAAACGCGAACAAAACAAAGACTGTGCATACACACTCTTAATGCGTCCACCAACAACACTCACATTCCGAAGCGAATCGAGCCATTTTCAAGATAAAGTCCAATGCTTTCTCGCTCATAAAGGGCATTGTCATGCTCTTCCAAACTGCTCTTCATGTCGACGATGCGAAAGAAGATTGTTGGTCGCGGGAACCTTGGAAGTTGGATGAGTATGTCGTCCTGGTGCATATTATTTCCACGGAAATTACACGAAAATGGGTAAGGACTTTACGAGTTTGACACAAACGCAAGGTCTTCAAAATGAAAGATGCATCAGGAGTGTGGAGGACAGACGCACAACAACCGTTGATCTTCTGAATGCATGCTGCAAATGAAGCACACGCGAGTATTGCACGATGTGAGTGGATGCGCTCATGCAGCCCACCTGCTGCTGTGAGTACCGCTTGAACATAGAGTGCTTTGATGCAGCCTTGAGTATGGCGGCGCGCAGCATGAGGGGATCTAGCGTATCCGCCGGTGTCGTCACATTTGCGTGTGACATGGCGGCGAGGCCCTCTCCGATGCAGCGGATTAGAGTTTTGCAATGCAAATATTCGGTCGGCGGATACGGAATCGGCGGGATAGTTATGAAATGCCGTATGGCAACACGAGTGTCGTTGGATGCGAATCAAACACGAGTGATTCCAAGCTTTGAAAACTATTCGATTCTGAGAGGTAGAATGATCAAAGCGCACTCCTTTACTGTCTATAACTCTTCTTTTGAGTATGTCTATTGAATATGGCATGCATGGCAAAAAAACGCATTGTCTTGTCTAAATTGCGTGGGGAAAGTTGTGGTTGAAAAGTGTCACAGAGACAGAGATTATGTGAGAGAGTGTTGTGTGCGTGCTTGCGTGTGTGTGTGTGTGTGTGTGCGTGTGTGTGTGTGTGTGTGTGTGCACCCGCAGTTGAAGCAGAGTGAAGGAGAGAAAGGTTGGCGAGAATCCGCAACCGCTTATGATTGGCCCAAAATAAATTTAAATTGCTGTCACGTGATCATGTGGAATGTGCGAGAGTGCGGACTCTGTCTCGAGTGAATAATGTGAAACGCCCCTCAAAATCAGCCATAAAATAGTGGCTTTTTCAAATTAGGGGTGCCGCACTAAACTGACACATTCCACTTCGACGCCTTTGGAGTTTTCACACAGTGACCTACTGATTGCTACTATGGAATAGATGAAGACTAATCTCAACGACAAAAGCAACTTCAATCGGACGGCATCACACAGGAAGTACTTGCATACACACATGAAGGCATAAAGTGAAAGAATAATACCGCGGAAGTTGTGGTGTGCCTGAAGAGAGATATATGAAAGGGTTTGGATGCGCTGCTGTGTGTAAGTGAGAGGATGGCGGCGACTGTGTCTCACGAGCTGTCGTACATGCAGATTAAGGCGTCTGCCGAAGCACGACAGACGGTGAGTGTTTTGCGCTACTTAGTAACCCAGACAACTGATATTCTTTTGTGTGTCGCTCTGTTGCGCTTTATACAATGTGCTTGCAAACTTTCGCTCATCCTTTCTACTGTCACCTTCTCTCACTCACTGCCTGCAGGATGAGGCAAAATGGGAACACAGAAAACGGAACATGATTGTGCTGATCTTGAACCACTTGCGGACAAGCGGGTACGTCTACTTGCTTTTATTGAACGCTTCATGAATGATGGCACGCACAGTGCGAATGGACTGACTGTTGGAGAACTTTTACCTGACTTTGTAATCTCATGCGCACCCAGGTACATGGAGTCTGCTGAGAAGCTGGAGGCTGAATCGCACGTTTCCCTCAAACGCTTTGATGTGTGCGACAATGTGGATCTTATGACAATTCTTCAGGTGGGCTGCCGGTCCTTTTGAATATCTTCCGTCACTGCGACATGTGCCATGAATTTGTGCTCTTCGTGACATTTTCACTTCATATTGCTTCTTTGTTCACTTACTCACGCGCATGCCTGCACACACAAACACTCTGGGATGCAGGAGTTCGAGTCATTCTACAGCATAAAATATAACCGCCCTCCAAAGCTGGTCAAGAAGCTGCAAGTTGCTGCAAATGGATCCGACCTCAACTACGGGTCAGAGTACGAATCACTTGCCGCACGCTCATTAATGAAGGCGATTCCGCCAATCCCGCCTGTCGGACGCGCCCCACGTGAGGGATCTGGCGGTGCGTCGGCACCATCATCCCGTAATGGAAGCGGGGGTGGCATCGGAAAATCGCTGTCGGAATCGGACGACAGGCCCTCTGCGGCTGCGTTTGCGCCGCCCTCTGCGCCGCCGGCGAATGTGTCGTCCCCGTCTCGCACAAGCCGATCCATGTCACTCACGTCAAAGCCACCCCTCCCCACCGCACCTGCTGCATCGGCGCGAGAGAGTGGCGGGAAAGACAGTGGTAGCAATAAGAAAGGCAACGCTGCGTCGTCAGGTGGCCGCGATTCACCACTGGGCGCAAGCGCAGACGGCATGGGCATGGGCATGGGGCTGACGGTGACCTCGATGGCGTCGTCGGCTGCGGGTGGTGCAGTGGCCGGAAAGGCGAAGGGGGGCTCTGGGCACGCGCAGCAACAGGCACCGCAGGCACCGCAGGCACCAGAGGGTGCAGCGCCAGGGTCGGTCGCAAGACGCGCAAAGTATGCCAACGGCGCAAGTGGAGACGCGCCTTTGTCGGCGGAGGACCGTCTGTTGAAGCCGCTTCCCTTTGCCAACGGGTGGAATAGCGAGATGAGGGAGCTTGCGCAGGTGTGTGTGTGTGTGTGTGTGTGCATTCTGCAATTATTACTAATATTATCCATGCAAACTCACCCCCCGTTATATGTGTTGTGGGTCCCATAAGCAAAAGCACCTACAACGCCGACGCTTATCTGACAGAATCGCATTCAAATTGTCGATGACTGCAGGTTATCAGCCGCGACATATTTTCCGACAATCCGAATGTCCACTGGAGCGACATCATTGGCCTGGATGCCCCCAAACGCCTCGTGAAGGAGGCCGTCGTCTATCCAATTAAATATCCCGAGCTGTTCCAAGGCATTCTCTCGCCATGGAAAGGGCTTCTCCTGTACGGACCCCCGGGCACGGGCAAGACCATGCTCGCAAAGGCGGTCGCAACAGAGTGTGGGACAACATTTTTCAACATATCCGCCTCGTCGATTGTCAGCAAGTGGCGCGGTGATTCGGAGAAGCTTGTGCGCTGCCTATTCGAACTCGCGCGATATCACGCGCCGTCAACCATCTTTCTCGACGAACTCGAAGCGATTATGAGTCAGCGTGCGGGTGGCATGGGCGGGGGTGGCGGCGGTGGTGGTGAGCACGAGGGCAGTCTCCGCATGAAGACGGAACTTCTTATACAGATGGACGGCCTCGCGCGCTCAAATGACCTTGTTTTTGTGCTTGCCGCGTCCAATCTCCCTTGGGAATTGGATCCGGCAATGCTCCGTCGCCTCGAGAAGCGCATTCTCGTTGGTCTGCCGTGCCAGGACGCTCGCCGCGCCATGTTTGAGTCGCACCTTCCCCGCCAGATCGGCGAGGGACACCTGGCCATCACAACCGAGCTTGACTACGAGTCTCTCGGACGACAGACGGAGGGGTACTCTGGATCCGACATTCGTCTTGTCTGCAAGGAGGCGGCAATGAGGCCCCTGCGCCGTGTGTTCGACGTGTTGGAGAATGCGGAACTCTCTGGCGAGGGCGGTTTAGAGGCCTTGGGCTCGTTAAAGTTGGCGCCCATTGAAAATGCAGACGTGGACGCCGCCATTGCGTCAACGAAGCCCTCTGCTCGACTGCTCGTGGATAAGTATGTGGCGTGGCAGAAGGAGTACGAGTCTGTGTAAATGAGATGTGTTTGTGGCTTTTATGGTGGATTGTGAAAATTGTGTGTTTTTAAAAACGTAATTGTGTGTGCAGTGTGCGGGCATGACGCTGCTGCTGCTGCTTCTTTCTGTATGTTTGTGCGGGGCGGTTGTACCGCACTCGCGAATGATATATGAAACGAGGCTTATTTTTGAAGTCACTGTGGCATACAATTATTGCAAAACACAAGAAATGCGCTCATGCACTCACAGTCGAGTTCAAGGAGAATAGTGTTTTTGTTTGTTCGGCTGGGGTTTTTGTTTTTTTTTGCTTTTTCAACGCCGGGATCTTTGTTGTACAAAAAGTTACATTTGAGCCCAATCTTTCGCAGAGACAAAAGGGCTGGGGTTCAGCGGAGGCCAAACATCCAAACAAAAACGATGTGCGTTAGGCCGACCGATGGGTCAAAGTCATCTCCACACGCGCGCCGCTCGCGAGCGAAGACACAGAAACATTACAAACAAAAACAAAAAAAGGAGGGAGGGGGGATGGATGATACAGATTTACAGGAAAAAATAGACAAGATAAACAAGATATGGATACAAACGCGGGGAAAGCCACCAGAGACACAGTGCCGCATGCATGCATGACGACAACAGGGTGGGTATTCAGGCAAGAAGAGAAACAAGGAGGACCGAGTGACGGCAGGCAATTCCAATTGACAGGACTGCTCCCACCACCATCCACACAACTACCGCCGGTCGCGTCAACACAACAGACATGGCCAGCCAGAGTGAGCGTCAAGACAACGCACGGCAACAACCGCAAGGCACACCAAAGCGCACAAGCGGCGCTTCCCGCGACACACAACACACAGCAGACGACCCAGCGGGCAAAGTCAGTGGAACAACAGAACCACGCGTGTTCGTGTAGAGAATGCAAGACACACAAACACCCACACACACACACACAAGCACGCCAATCAACACACCCACACACGCACACACACGACCTACAAAAGATAGACACGATTCGAGAGCACCAGGCAGCACTGTAATCTACTGCGCGTCCTCGGAAATGTCGGGTCGGATCGAGAGCTTCTTCATGCGGTTTGTGGCGGTGACGGCCTGCGCGGCCATCTTGAACTTGCCCGACTTGCCGTATGTCTTGAGGTTCATGCTGATCGACGAGCTGATGTTGATGTCGCGCGCAGTCTTTCCAGAGACCCACGGGTGCTGCAGGACCTGATCGGCGGTAAAGCGCTTCTCGGGATCCACCACAAGCATCTTCTTGATCACGTCCTTGGCTGCAAGCGCAACGGCGATAGTTTGTTGCTGGGAGAGTGAGCGACGCGCACGGCAAACAACATGGGGTATACAGATAGCCAGGCGCAACGAGAGGAGAAAGGCCCAGCCCAGATGAGCAGAGTAAACGCACACCACGAGATGAGTGAAGCCATTACTAACACAGATAACAAAGAACATACCAAGCAAATACGCACACACACACACAATCAGAATTCACGCACAACATACCTGACTCGGAAATGGTCGACCAATAGGGTGCGTTAAACTCAAAGTTGCCTTTCATAATCTTCTGGAAGAGGACGGCGTCGTTGTCGTCGTAAAAAGGCGGGTATCCGCACAGCCTGTGTTGCAATCATTTTCACAAGATGGTTCCGTGGGGTGCGTGCGTGCGTGGTTAATAAGGGCGCTCATAATCACTGCTCGGGAAGCACTGGCCAAAAGCGCAAAGTATGCTGTCGGTCGATACGAGTGCCGCACACACCCAAGCATTTGCATTCAAATTCGCACAATCCAAATGCACGCGTATACTCACAAAATGTATGTAATGACACCAATCGACCACAGGTCAACAGGCTTGCCGTATCCTTGCTGTCGGAGAATCTCGGGTGCTGCGCAGTGGACATTGACAGGCGGGTGGTTTGCAGAAGGGCGTGTGAATATTGAGGAGAGAAATCTAAGTGCATTTTCGTGCAATTGCGCACTCCACCCAAGTCGGTGCGTCCAGAGAGTGGGCAGTATGACGCACACCCGCACACACCACACGCAATCACAAACACAAACGCAAACGCAAGCTCAGCCCACACAAACACACGCCCACGCCACAAATGAATGCACACGCACAACACACGCACATACGCACATACACACGCGCGCACGCAATAACACGTTGCACCCACCGACATAATTGGGAGTTCCGCAAGCTGTTTGCAGGCAGAGGTTGTCATTCACGAGCTTGGAAAGGCCAAAATCGGCAACCATGATGTCCGAATCAGGCTCCTTTGTCCTGAACAGGAGATTCTCCGGCTGCAGTGGGATACAGGCAGACACATATGTTAATAAGGGCCGTCCGACCATCCATTCGACTAAAACGCGAGTGCCACAATTCAAGCGGCGCACATGTGTGTGAGCGATACAAACATACTCAATACAGGTCCCGAACCGTAAGGAAACACTATGGCCACAAAGCACATCAATTTAACCACAAGGAATGAGGGAATCAACTCATGCACATGCAAGAGTGACAGAGAGACAGGTCACGTGGAGAGCAGACTATAATTGCGACCAAGCAATGCGGAGACAATAGCACACCTTCAAGTCTCGGTGCACAATATCAAGGCCGTGGAGATAATTGACGGCGGATGAGATCTGGCGGACGAGCCTGGATGCGTCCTTCTCTGTGAAGCTGCCCTGGTCCACAATGCGGTCAAACAGCTCACCGCCCTCGACGCTGTTTCGTTCCAAAGAAAGAGACGCACATAATGCGAAGGCTTTGCCGGTCAAGGAAGACATAATAGTGAGCAAAGTTTGTGACGAGAGGAGTGTATGCGGAAGGAAGCTCTTTTGAACACGGATAGGTGAGGAGATCGGTGTGCGCGAAAGAGCACATAATTGACATAATAAAACTAACAAACGAGCGCGTAAGTAGCTTGGGATCGGATACTATTCGAGAACAAGGTAGAGCTTGTCGGTCGTGTCAAATTCCTCGTACATGCACACGATATTTTGGTGCTGGACCTGGCGCAAGATGGCCACCTCCGTCTCAATCATTTCCTCCTTGCCCTCGCAGAGCTTCTTGTCGATCACCTTGATGGCAAACCGACCGCCTCCCTCCTTCTTTGTCGCAAGCTTCACAACGGCAAAGTTACCGCTGAGCATGCGAACATGTGTGCGGCGGGGAGAGGAGGCAACAAAGCAACAAAGAAAGGAGACAGACTTCAGTCCCATGCACATCACAACAATCGCAGAAAATTCACGCTATGGCGCAGGCATACGAGATGCACATGGGCGTCTCCAATTAAAGGGAACGAAGAACTCAAGACTTTCATTACGCTATCCTTCTCTTCCCATTCCCCACAACGACCTTTGTTTCCCCTCGACCCATTCTCCACCTTTTGGCGCATCCAATCCACTTCAGCCTCTGCTGGTGGATCCGCGGTATGCCGCAGAGTGCCCCACATCAAGCATACATCACAGAAGCAGCACAAACCTGCCGAGCTCCTTGCCAATCTTGTACACCTTCTCGACGTCATTTTTGTCGTGACGGGGCTTGTACTTGCCCAACTTCTTCTTGAGGGCCTTCATTTTGAAATATGGACAAAAAACGGACTCACAGCAAGAAAAACACCAACAAACGCCCCTGCAAACAAAGACGATCCGTGATTAGCACATCACCAGGGGAAAGTAAGGCCTTCGGGTTGAAGTGGATTGTGCTCTGCTGCTTTTCACGACCTATCCTTATAAGCAGTGTGTGCCTCAAAAATGGATAGCAACGTCTCAACAACAAGCAACAAATCTCACGGACCAACAGCCCCCGAAACAGACGCCCCCCAGCAAGAAGCCCCAAACGCAACGGCACTCACCCGTCCCACAAATAAAACAGAGGGATGCTTACAAAGACGAGAAAAGCCCTGCGTGATCACAGTTGACAACCTCTTATACTTTAGCAGTATGGCGGTGCACAATACCTCACCACGCATCCATGCAGAAGCACACGCGCACACACGCACACACACACACACACACACACACACACACACACACACACACACACACACACACACACACACACACAC
>CALSCR010000523.1:0-21480 GCA_943704495.1 Pigoraptor chileana
CCCCCCCCCCCCCCCCGCTTCCTCCAACCGAAACGCTGTCACACGACCCTCCCCTGCGATGCGATGTGTTGCAATTGCGTCGGTTGCAAGTGTTCCCATGCTTCAGTTCGCTGTCAGTCCTTGTTGTTTGCGTTGCACAGCCGATCGACCCACAGTCTAATCTAATCGTGGCGCTTGTCTTGTCTTATCCCCACCACAAAATATCAACGGTCGCATCGGCACTTATTCTCCGATGACATCCTCAACAACAAACATCAACAACAAACATCCACATGCACAACAACGAACGTATCATGCGAACAACAGGTGCTCGCGGAGCTGGTGGAATAACGCCATCATTCTTGCTGAGCTTGCATTCCTTGTTGCGGGCGTGTTCCTGTCGTTCCTCGTGCGGAAGGCGCCGTCGGGCTTCAACGAGTCGCGCGGAATCGTCGCCACAATCTACAATTGGATCGTGATGGGCGTTCTGCTCATAGTCCTGCGCCTCGTCATCTCAGAGAAGCCAGACACTTCGTACGCCCTGGACTGCCTGTTTGTGTGGCTCACTATCGGCGTGATGGTGGGCATTATTTTCGGACCCAAGCTGTACCTCGTGTTCCGCGGCAAGGGCGAACTTGCGCAGACAAACCTCTACGGAGACTCGAATGAGCGCAAGAGCTCCAATGCCGCGAATGCGACGGGAGACTTCACATTGTCGCCGTCCATCGAGACTAATCTGCTTAAGGAAAATGGGGACCTCAAGGGAGAGGTGCGCCGACTGATGGGCGAGATGGAAAAGCTGAAGATGTCCATGGTCTCCACGGGCAACCGACACCTCTCCGGATCGTACCAGTAGGAGACAGTCCACCCTCCCATTGTGTGTGTGCGTGGGCTCGCGCGTGGGCTGTTGACTCTGGCTAAGATCATTCTCAAAAACTCATTATTTTTTTGTTGACGAGATTGGCTTGAATTGCATTGTAATCGTCTAGTCTTGTCTGTCCGTTAGTGCCCACTCAGGCCTTGCTTCTTTCTCTCTCTGCATTTTATTTTTGGCTTATTTTTGTAAGTTTTGTTTGCGCCATCATTATAAACATCTTATTAATTGACAGTATGTGTTATTCGCGCGTGGCCGGTTTATTCTCTTGTTAGGCATATGCTGGAGTCGCCACCTTCAGTTTGCAGCGCTGGCGTGCTGAATTTGACTGACTGCTGGGACCATATGTCGGCGGAAGATTGTATTGTCCATTCCATTGTGTATCCGAGTGGGTTTTGTCAGCATCGCACCCTCGACATTGTAGTGGGCGACATCTTTACGAATTTCGACAAAAAACACTGTGATTCCGTCTGCATGATGCGAGGGGCTCAGCAATTTGCTCTGCTATAACGAAGCTGCAATTAGGAAAACATGGACACGCGCCGGTCGACACCTACAGAACAAGGAAAAAGCCCATGTCATGTGCACACATATGGAACAATAAATCTGCAATGTATTTAAACGGCGCAGCCCGCAAGTCAAATGTAGCAATGAACGATTCGCACGCAATGCCATCTCGATGGACGCAACAGGCCGGCGGGGTGACGTGAGTTGATAATGTTCGCATCTTCAAGGACCGGCCAACAAAGACCCCCTTCAGCACGACATCAATCACCTAGTCAACATAACCCGCCCTCCACACAGTCGCACTCGCACTGTGACAGTCGACACACAATTTTGTCGACACATCGCCACAGCGACTCACCAACAGCAAACAGCACGGTCACGTGGGCTCCGTTTCTGTCAGCAGCACTAACCAATTGGATAATAGCAACAAACAACCGACGGCAAATTGGAATAGCCAACCAAAAAAGAAATAATAATAATAATTTGCACAATTGGCGGTGCGCACACAAACACATATACACACAGACAACGCACACACACACACATTAGCGAGAGTGAGCTCCTAGAAGGCGGCGTGAATATCATATGCGGTCATCACGAGCGTCGAGGGTCGCCCGTGCACGTGGGTCGGCGACGTCCTCTCGGGCGACGCGCTGTTGATTGGTGGCAGCGTGATGCGCCCGCCGTGGCTGTGGTCGGGCGACTCTGAAGGCACATACATCTTCAGAACATCCATCCGCCGCACAGTCTGACGAATGCGAAACACGATGCTCGATGAGCGCCTCTGACTTTCGAGGTTCGGTATGCGCGAGATGGACTTGTTCATGGAAGAGTGCGAGAGCGAGACGCTGCCGCCACCTCCACCGTGTCCAAGTGTTGTCTTTTTCTGCACGCGGCTGCCCGGCGCAAGCCCCGGGATGTCCGGCGCAGGCTGCGATGCCTTTCGTCGGGGACGATCGTCCGATCCGTCAGGGAGAAAGCTGTTCTGCACAGTCACGAGCCATCCCTTGAGGCGGTTGGTCACGCGCTGCGTCGGCGCGGGGAGCGGCAGCACAGAGTGCATCATTGCCTTCTCCGCCTCCAGAGCCGCCTTCTCGCGGAGTCCCGCAAGCACCTCTCGGTCATTTCCGACACCGTCGTCGTCAATAAGGCCCAGACGCACCATTTCGCGGCGCAGCGACTCTTTGTCGCGGATGCCGGCAAGGACAAACAGCGCGTGCCGTGCCTGGTCTCCCACCTCGGCAACCTCATCGACGAGGCGGGATATGAGGGCGGCGACGGCTCCGTCCGTGCGAATGCCCATTTGCCCGAGTGTCCTGCACGCCTGCATGCGCAGCTCCCACTTGTGGTGCGACACTAGCGGAATCACTGCGGGCAGCGCGCGCGTCGTCACCTCGGGGATGCCCATCTCAGAGTGGATCCGTCCGAGCGCCTCACACGCACTTCGCCGGATCGTCCAATCGCCCGTCGACAGCAGCGACACGAGCTGGTCCAGCACGCCGTCCACAGTCCGGCGTACCTTTGGAATGCTCGGAAACCACGCGAGACCCACAACCTCCTTAATGACCGCGGGCAGGTCTTCTGGCTCGGGGGACGGGGGATATGTCGGGGGCTCCGGGGGTGAGGGCGTCGGCTCGCGCGGGGGAACGGGGGTTGGCTCGCGAGTCGGGACTGGGGTGAGTTCTTTGGGCGGCGGTGGCTCTGGCGTGGGGTCCCTGGGCACGGGGGTGGGCTCTCGTGGCGGCGGTTCCGGCGTCGGCTCACGGGGAGTCGGGGGCGGCGGTAGCTTGGGTGCGACGTTGCCCCGGGACGGCACCTTGTACATCTTCTGCGGCGGCGGCTTCACCTCGACGGGTGTCTCCGGGGCGGGCGCGGGAACTGGCGCGGGAGGCTGCTGCTCGGAGAGGTCTTCGTCGCTCGCCCATTCGGTGATTGCCTCGGCGTCAAAGTCGTCGGCGGGGAGGGGCACGGGTGGGGCGCCACGCACGGGACGCGGCCGCCAGCGCTGCTCCGCTGGCTTGGACATGAGGGAACGCTTGAACAGACGCAACACAACAGAGTTTGGAATGACGCCATCGGGAGCCACCGGGTGCTTTTCCATCCGGGCGAGCATCGAACCCTCGATCAGCCGCTGAATAAGATCCGTCTCGAATACAGAAGGCGTGCCGTCGCCGAGGATACGCCCCTGATCGTCCTCGAGCGCCGCGCTGTCGTCATCGTTGTCGCCATTGTCGCCGTCATCGTTCTGATCGTCGGCGTCGGCGTCCTTCGTGCTCAGAGGCAGCTGCAGCCCAATGTGCCGCAAGAGATCCATCCCGGCACGCATGCGCACGCTCTTCCGCTTCTTCTGAAGCTTAGACTGCTCGCGGTTTTCGGCCTGTTGGTGCTTCTTGTTGAGCACCTGCTTCTCAAACTCGCGTGCTTTGTGACGCAGATTTGCAGAGTGGCGTCCGTCGGTCCCTGCAGATGATGCGCCAGAGTGCACCTCGGTGATGTTTGCGGTTCCATACTCTCCCGCCGATGAATCGCGGCTGGTCAGCGTCTTGAACTTTGAATCAAACTTCCAAACCTCAATGTGCGCATCAAAGGCAATCGGCTCCTCGATGGCATCGTCCTCAATGTTGACATGAGGCTCTGCGAGGACTGAGAGCTGTCGGAGGGGGAGAAAATCTGTGACACGCGCAAGAGCAATGTTGCCGCTTGTGCTGAGAATAATGTCTCCACGAAGAGAGGCAAAGCACGCGGCCTTGATTGCCTGGCCCAGTTGGATCTCGCGGACTAGCGCGTTGTCGGCGTCCCATCTGAGCAGCGTGAACAGAATCAACAGAAGTGTCGGGGTGATAAAGGGGAGAGCGTGAGATTGTATCGCATCAATAACATGCGGCGGCAACATGAAAATTCATCCACGATACCAGTAACTCGAGGAACAGTGTAAAGAAAATGGAGGAACATCCTCGTGCATGATGAGCCCAGCAACCACAAAAAAGCGCCAGAATATTGAGGGTGTGAGTGATAGAAAGAGACGTCAACGCGAGAAAGGTGCACGTGAGTTTAAGCCAGTGTCTTTGGCCACGGAAACAGTGCAAAGCACGGTCTCTTGCACACGGACAGAGTAAACGGTTCAATCTACTGCAACGCGACACCCACACTTTCAGCGAATTGTCGTCACTCGATGTCAGCACGAGGCCAAGCGCAGAGCACGCCGCAATCGTGTTAATCTCCTCCGTGTGATCTTCATCGACAGAGTGTCGGATGGGCGACGAATCGGCGTCGTCCAGGTTGTAGAACACCAGCGACCTGTCCTTGTGGGACGCACACAGCAGGTTGCCGAGCAGACACCCACGCAGTGGCGGCGAATCGCAGTGGATGCTCCGCTCAGACGTCAGCACGACGGGCGGAGGGACGGGCGCGGCGCCGCCAAGAAACGTCACCGGGCCGCCGCTGCGGGCATCGACATCAGGCCGGGACACCTGCCACACGCGCGCAACAGAGTCGTCACCGAGTGATACAATGCGGCGGTAGTCCTTGGACACGACGAGTGAGTTGACGCCCTTTGCGTGTGCCTGCACACACAGCTTCACCGCGCCTTTCTCCTCAAGCGATATGACCACGAGCTGTCCCGTTCGGCGCCCACCAAACAACAGCATGTCCCCGGGTGACGACACGCGCACTGCAGGTAGATTCCGTTTTGGAAGCGCCACGGACACATCGTCGCCGCCGCCGCCACCAGAAGACACCGACGTTGGCGTTGGCGCAGCACTTCGCGACGACGACAAGGGCGTTTGACCCCGAGTGATCGTCTCGTCTTCGTCGCGTGGGATGCGGGAAAACGCAATGCACGTGCACGCCGCGTCCGCTCTTTGCTCGCCGTTTTTGACAACCTCTTTTAGCTGGCAAGGATTCGTTGTTGTAGTGAAGACATAAATGTCGCCATTCGCAAGCAAAGCGTAAAGACGCTCTTCCTCCGATCCGAGCACGACGTCGACGAGCGGCGTCGTCTCGACAACAGGAAACGCAATTGTGAGAATCGCACCCGTCACTGGAGACACAACGCGGACGCTACCATCAGAAGACATTGTGAGGATGCGCGCGGGACGTCCATTGTCAGACTCGACGCGCCGCATCATGGTGAGGTCCGACCGCAGAGTCGTGAAGGGATGGAGGTACTGATTGTTGTTCCACACTTGTATCCCGGCGGGCGAAAACACGAAAAAGTGGCTTACATCGATTGCCCCCATGCCGATCAGCTCCTCTTGGACCTCAAGCCGATACGCCTCCTCAAACGTCTCGAGATCCCACATGCGCAGGCTGCCGTCTGTGCTGCACGTGACGAACTTGAGCTCGGCGGGAAACAACACGATGCCCGTCACCGACGCCGTATGCCCCGCAAACGTGTGCACAAGGCTTCCCGTTGCATTCCACGCACGCACCGTCCCGTCGGTCGACGCCGTGAGCAGATAATCGTGCGATGGAACGTGCGTGATGCACGTGATCGAGTTGTCGTGACGATCTTTTAGAATTTCCACTTTGGAGCCATCAGTCGTCGAAAAAACAAACACATTCGAGTCCATCGCAACGTAAAGCTTCGACTCGGCCGCATCAACATGCAGCGTCGAGATGAGAGAGTCCATAGGCAGCGTGTGGTCGATGGTGAGCCGGCATTGCAGTGAAAACTCCTCCGATCGAGGCCGTGTCGGCAGGAGGGAACGGCTGTTTTTGGGCAGCTGATATCGGTAATCTTTCGATTTTGTCGCCACAACGCGCCAAAACGAGACAGTGCCAACGCCCGCCATAATCACCTCGTCGTTGGCATCATCAAAGCCCAATGTCAGAATCGCTTTTGGCGTTGCTGCGTCGTACAATATGTCGAATGTGTCGGAGAATATTTTCGCTCGCATGTCCAGTGTGTAACCAATGAAAATGCGGTGGCGCTTGCAAAAGACAAGGCACACAACATTAGCGCTGAGCTGGATCTTGGCATGCCGGTCCTCTCGAAAGAGATTCACAACCTTCAGGTCGACGCTCGCATATGCCGCGTTTGTTGGATCGTACACGACCACGCGTGGCGGTCGCAAATGCGGAATCTTTTTTATGAGCTGAAAGCCGTGGGGTATAGTGATTGGCGGCGAGACGCCCGAGGCATTCCTTGCCAGCACATCCACGGCCACCTTCAGCGCCTTGAAGGGGGGGATCAGCGGCATTTTCCGGTGCCCTTTCGCTGGGGCCGCCCCCCGCATCGAAGCCCGTGAAGCACGCGGCGCCATCTTAATACCACAGCCGCCGCTAGTCAACGGACTTGCACCGGCCGACAAGTAACAGAGGCAGAATCACTCGTCACCGCCGTAAGATCGGGGCGATAGAACCGTCGTTGACGGCGGCGTCAACCGCCATAAGGCAACAACTGTGGGTTGGCACCCAACGGCTCCAGTGACTATTGATTCTTCTGCACCGTCTGGCATACAACAAACACTATAGAGCGCCTGCAACAAACAGAGTAGAGCGGCGAAAGATGCCCTTCAGCAAGAACCTCGTTATGAAGGACAGTCGCACATTCAACGCACTTTCATGGAATAATTGTTACGGTGTGTCTCTGCGTCGGATATAACGCATGTATGTTCCCCTGATGCACAATAGGTGCACAACCCATGATACTACTGCCACTGCATGTTGCACGTTGGCATTCGGCCGATAGAACGCCATACTGAAGAGATGCGCCCATACAACGGCCATAGTGAAGATTTGTATGGAGTTGGTCGTTGCTAGGGGTTACTTCAGCAGAGTATGCGAGAACTCGGAAACATTGATTGGCGGGGAAAAAAATTTGAATTTGAGCATCGTCGGCGACAGTAGTTGCGATGAATCAAAAATAACACACACACACACACACACACACACACACACACACACTCCGAGCACGAGAAGCAGAGCAGAAATAAAAAGTGCAACCAAAGAGAAAGAGAGCCTCTTCGTTATTCTCGATTTGAAACGATGGCTTCCACGAAAATGAAGGTGAGTTTTGGACTTGCGTTTTGTGCGACAACGGATTAGCTGAGAGATTAAATCTACATTACAAAACACACACACTTTATTAACTGCAAAGCCAACACGCATGCACGCGCGCACAGGACATGTCTTGCCTCAAGAACAGGCTCGCATCATTTGCGGGTTGGCCGTTGCCGCTGGATTGCCTGGTCACGCCAATTGCGGTGAGTGCGTGGTTTTCGCCGCCAAGACGCTCGTATCCATAGTGAGATGGAGGCAAAAGAACAAAACTTCCGAGACGACGACACCCCTTCCCTCACCATCGACACCTCCGGAAACAATGAGAATGAACATTTACAACCACACTACGCACAAACCACATACTAATACACATAAACACCCAACCCAACGCACACCTATACCGCACACATACACTTACAACACAACATTACACACACACACACACACACAACTTTGAGCAGCTAGCGCATGCAGGATTTTACCACTGTCCCACAGACGACTCCCCCGATTCGGTGCAGTGCTTTTCATGTGGCAAGGCATTGGATGGCTGGGATCCTCAAGACGACCCCATGTGAGTGCACAGTTTCCGCCCGAGTCCTAATTTGTATGTGTGTAGCGTAAATGCATCACGTGGGACGTGAGCGTAAAGAAGCAAAGCTATCGACCGAAAGCATGTGTGCGACCAATGTCTGAATCGCTCTTCTGCCTCATGAATACAGGGCGGAGCACAGGAAGCACTCCGGCGCGTGCCCATACCTCAGGCAGCTTGATGCCGGCGAAGGCGCCCCCGCTTCTGCAGACGCACAGGCGTCGTCACACGCGCACATATTTGCGCAGTTTCCGCCACTTCCCAACGAGACGGTGGAAGAGTACCTCAAGCGCCGCTGTGACGCCGAGACAGAGCGTCTTGTGGCCGACGCGGAGGCCATGATCGCGCGCTTTGCAGATGCGGCAAAGGCGACACGGACTGAGCTTGAAGGCCTCGTCTGAGCGACGTTGCGTTGCGTGTGTGTGCGTGTGCGTGCGTGTGCGTTATTGCGCATGCTAGTGACTATGTGGGTGGTTACCTGGGTGTTTGCGTGATGTTGCATGGTCAAGACGTCAATGTGGAATCGTATGTCTGACGGTGCAGTGAGGCCTTCACCGCAGGAAAGAAACGCCAAACAAAAACAAAAACACAACCCCCATATTCCTTATATTTTTTTGATATTACCAATCAAGCAAGAAAGATGTATCTATCTATCGGCCGCCTGGGGGCCGATTAAGAGGGTTGTATTATGCTGTGCCACTCATAGTGGCAAGTGCCCTTAACTATGGCAAGAGCAAATCCATAAAAACAAAGTTCCAAAGAATGAAATCGAAGCGAGCAATATACGAGTCTACTTGACGCCACTGCCGCGCGCAGTTTTGCAACCGACTGTTTTGTAAAAGAGAACACCGCCTGGACGCAAAAAACAATCCAGAAATCACGCAAGCGCAAAAAAAACAACAACGGCGCAAACAACAAAAACGCACACAACAAACAACAATCAAGCAAACACACATTTACAATGAACGCGAGAGAAGCAGCCCACGCACGCACGCACGCACGCACGCCGCTGTGCATATGGCAGCAGCAAGCGGTTGACGACACCCGCCAACACCCGACAATACTACAGTGGAGATCATGCCAGCACACTCACTGAAATCGATCCACAAAAGGGAAAGAGAATTGCACAACAAAACGAGCAGAAGCAAACGCAAAAAAAACCCCCCCAACGGCGTAAAACGATCAAAAAAATAATACAAAAAACATAAACGCAAGACAAACCACGCGGCCGAGACATTCACCCCTTTCATCCACCGATAACAGCGATTGATTCACAATCCACTGACACCAACACTTGAAATTGCAACGACGCAGCCGTCGTCACAACGCTGCGCGCACACACACGCACGACCCCTCTCAGAGTGTTGCCTGCATGGCTTCGGCAAGCAACTGCTGCTGCGTTGTCGGCGTTCGATGTGCCGCGTCAATCCCGATGAGATTGGCCACTTTGCGCATCTTGCGCGCCCGCAGCTCACTCCTTCCCTTTTCGAGGTACTGTCGCGCCGCCAAGCACCTAATATGGTCATCAAACAGCAGGCTTCCGGACCACGTGGCGGCCGCCGCAGACGGCGTGGCAGTCGGCGTCGCTGCGGGCGTCGTTGCCGCAGGGCGAGCGGCGGCGTACACACCGACCGTAAGCACTCTCGGGTCCACCTTGTCAGCCGCCGTCTCGACGTTTTGAAGGAAGGCGACGAAGCGAACCACGCCCCAACCAAGGCGGGTTGTGTCGGGTTCAACAAGAATGAGCCTGGCCATGTCAATAACAAGAAATCGGGTGACGGAGACCGAGGGACGGGCGGCATCGGTCACGCGGCAGGCAATGAGGTCGCTGTTGTCTGTTGGGTGTGCATGCAACAGGCGGATGCATGCATGTGTGTGTGTGTGTGTGTGTGTGTGTGTGTGTGTGTGTGTGTGTGTGTGTGAATGTAGCAAAGGGCATGTGTGTGTGCATGCGGGTGTGAGTCTCATAGGCTGCGATGGATTATAGGAGGAAAAGTAAAGCAAAGACAAGCCACAAGCGCCCTGCGTATGCCCCAAGCCAATTGCTGAAGCCGTCCACGTATGCACGCCAAGAAAACATCACAGAAAGACCACAACGCACCAGCAAAACAAAAACGACAAGCGCATCTGAAACACACACACACACACTCACACACCACACCACAACAGTGACGCAAGCCACATCAAATGCAAACATGCACAAGAAAACAACAACAACGAGAACGAGCGATTGCACGGCTACAAAGGCCACCCACTCAGGTCGAGGACGTCGTTGAGCTGCACGGGATCGGCGGCGTCGGCAAGCGGCAGCTCGGTTTCCTTCACGCGTCTCAGCGTGAGCAAAAGTCGTCGCAGCATAAAGAACACACGAATCGCACGCCGTGACTTCTCCACCTCGCCACACGGCAGACGCTTTGTAAACTCAATGCCCGTGAGCGGAGTGTTTGTTGGCGGCAGGAGGATTGACGGGTCCATCATGAGATACTCCACATTGACGGGACGCATGGCTGCCCATTCGCCCTCAAACATATCGAGGAATATATCGTCTGCCGTGCCCTTGCATACGGCCCGCAGCTGCTCGGTGGACACCGCCACGACGTCCTCGAGAAGGCCCATGTGCGCATCGTTGAGGCACGGGGACGCGCCGTTGAAGTAGACAAGCTCTTGGAGCACGGCAATGGCCATTTCAAGAGTGACGAGACGCACGCGGCTATCGCTGCCGACAGAGTTGTAGAGGATTTGCAAGAGACGCTCGACGAGCACCGCATTGTACGGACTCTGCGGTGGGTTGTGTTTGCATGAACAACATTTCAGTGCCAATAGAAAACACACGGACACAAGCACGAGTCCCATCGACTCCATTGCGTCGATGAGAAGGTGAATGTGGCACACGTGACCGCAAGTTGGTTGAACGTGCGTTTTCAAGCACACATGGGTATGGTGGACACAAGAAATCCACCAACAGACCCACAGATACAAGAAATCACATTGCCCTCAATAGCACCCATCAAGCCACTCTAGCGCAGAAAACTAATCAGGGTACTGCTCATTACCCTTGAAACAACCTCTGCTCTCCAGTAGCACATGTGAGAGAATGAGAGAGACAGAGAGATGTAGGATTCAAGTCAGTGTCTTAGGCGCTGAGCCCATGGACTCCACAAGAGAGAGACAGAGAGAGAGAGACAGGCAGACAGAGGATAGAGACCCACCCTCGACACGCCACTCTGCCCGCCATCGTCTGCGCCGCTGGCAAACGAACCCCTGTCCTTCCTCACCACTTCTACAGAAGCATCACAGGATGGCCGCTCCTTGTCCTTCGGCGTGGCGCTCAGGCTGTCGGCGTCATCGTCTCGTTCGCTTTGGGCGCCGACTGCTGCAGACATGGCGTCCTTGTTCCCTCCGGACTTTTGACTCGCCTTTTCGGCGCCATCCTCACCATCGATGAACGAAATGGTCGGCGACGAGCACCGAGACGTGAGCTCATCCTAAAACGCACAAAAAGAGTGTTGAATTAGCATTTGCAGACGACGCACAACAACCACACATCCACATCCACATCCACATCCACACACATACACACACAGTTATGCCACACACATACACACACAGTTATGCCACACACACCCAACGTACATACACGCACAGAGACACACATACAGACACATGCATCATGCACATACATACAAAAGGCGACAACGAAATTGAGAGACACAAAAAGCACACGCTTGATAAAGTGAGCTCACCAAGAGCATCCTCGCCTTGCGCAACCGCTGCGGACACATTTCTGCGGCCTCCAACAGCTGCCTCGGTATGCCCTGGTTGCGGACCATCGAGTGCACAAGACAGAGTGCCGACAGCGTGTTAACGTCGTCGACCGAACAATCGAGGTACTCAAATAGCGCATCTCGAAACACAGTGCCAAAGGACGTCCGTCCCCCAAGAACGCTATCGCCGTCGCTGGCCGATCTCGCCAACCTGCCCGTGACAATCACTGCGTCCACCACCACCTCCGCCGCCACATCCACCGCGCGTGCAGATGCTGCACCACTGAGGACCACCGATTCGTTCACTACTATTCCGCTGTCAGGAAGACTGAATGACACCGACGGACTCCCGCTCGCTTGGTTCCCATTCTCAGAGGTGGACGCGACAGGTAGCATGGCCGTGGTGCTTCCGTTGGCGGGATGTTGTGGCGAGAGTGCAGACCCGCTCCCGGACGACAGTGGCGTCTCCTCCTCGGCAATGTGCGCTTCCTTAGCTTCGGTGAACTCCGCACGTGCATCCCGCACGCGCTTTGAGACGGCTCTCTCGCGTATTTTGGCTTGCGAGCCGCTGCCGTGCACAGAGGATACAGACGCGGCCGAGTTGGACGCCAGGGACGACGGACCGCCGCCGACCGATGAATTGGGCACGGGAGTCATGGGAATGTCAACCGGCGACTGAAGGATCCGCTCATCCGGGGTGGCTGCGGGCCGACCGAGAACATACGGGGCTTCCAGGCGGCCGTGCGTCCATGGCGACGCATCCATATTGCCGCAGAGTATTGCGTCGGTGAGGGATGAGACGAGCGGTCTGTAGGTGAAGATGAGAAAAACTTGCGAGAGGAGGAACAGCGACAACAGCGGACTCAGCGACGCCGTCGGTTCCTGTAGAGAATGCAACACAGGAGGTGCACACACACACAAACAGTTATTGAGTCAGCAATACAGACAATCCAGACATCCAAACAGTCCAGACAATCCAAAGGGGAGAACTCGTGCCACATCCACCGCACCTTATCGGCAATCTGCAGCCGCCTCGAGAGGTTGTACACATAGAGCGGCAGAAACAGCTTCTTCAGCAGGTGTCGCGAGAGGCATTGGCTGAGCGGCTCAATCCCAAGGGACACAATGTCGTTCAGATAGTGCAGGTGATCAAGATGCTCAGCCACAAATTCGTCGAGACGGTTTCTTCGCAAGTGGCTGCAGCGAAATGCACACCACACACAGAGAGAGATGTTTGTGGTGAGTGATTAAGGGGGTAGTTTGGAGCGAGAGGGATAGGCAATGTCTTGCGCGCTGTGCCCGTGGACTCCACAAGAGTGGAGGGGCATAAATAGTGGTGCCTGTGCAATCAAATCAGCGACTGGATTCGTTTCCACCACTCACAGGCCGCACACATCCGATGGACGAAAAGAATAAAAAACACAAAACAAACAAAAAACAAAAAAACGATTGATGCAGATCAAGGGGACAGAGTGCGGTGACGCTTGTGCACCAAAGCTAAGAGCAGAGAACGGGCGGACAAAACGGTGAGTACGAGAGAGAAAAAATAACAATAAGAGGTCACACACACACACACACACACACACACACACACACACAAAACACATTTTATATTAAGCTCTTAACTCACTCGGCATCCGTTTTGACGCACGCGTCGAGTTCAATGCTCTGACTGCCAATGAACCACACCAGATTCGAAAAGTATGGAACCGCAGTTTTGTTCAAAATAAAGCTGAGCATGTTCTCGTCGTCAACTGCACGCACGTGTGGAGAGACACGCGCACAAACGGGCAAAAAAAGTGCACAACGTGAGAAGGAATTCTGGTCAGTGTGTTGAGTTCTATAACCATGTCATGCTCATATAATAGATGATTCAAGAAAGCGCACAGGAGCGCGCGCACACACACACTCAGAGAGGACGATCATAAAAGGGGGGGGGGGGGAAGCACCTCGAGCGTGCCATTGCACACAACACACAACATACCCTTATAGACGTTGAGTGTCAGCGTGCGCACTGCTATCCGAACCATGCTCTCGTGGTGGTTGAAGAACTTGATTGCCTCGGTATACAGCGGGAAATCGTGCAAGTGCTGCACAATATATATATATATATATAGAGAGAGAGAGAGAGAGAGAGAGAGAAGAGACATATATGTAAGTTCTGTATCTAGGCACTGCCCATCAACTCCAACATACATCGCCGCAGACCAAACCACACACGCTACGGATTCGCACAATAAGCCCACCTCGTTGAAGAAAAAGTGTATCGTGTGGGTGTTCAGGCGGAGCGAGAGCGTTTTGATGAACGAGATGTAGTAGGCAAGCACTTCCTCGTCAGAGAAGTCAAACTTGTGCACGATAATCTCGTTGATGTGGTTGTTTGAGAGGAGATAATCTGATGCACACAAACACACACACAACACAGAGGCAGAAACAAGGCAAAGAATAAGCAAAGGTAGCTTGCAAAACACATACTGTCAGTGAAGAGCCCCACAATAAATATAAAACTCTTTTTTCGGATCAAAAAAAGGGGGAAAAGAAGGGATGCACGTGTGCCGTATGCAGACAGACACCCACAAATCGAGGTCTCGTTTCGGATGTTTTCAAAGAGAATGCTCAGAGTCTGGAGCAGCTGCACTTTGACATAGCGCCCAGTCCGCTGGCCCAAAATCCGGAGGAAGAAAGTCAACATGTTCTTCTCGAGGAAAAAACTGCGCGTGCATTGGTGCATGAGAGTAATGGTGGAGATGGATAGTATCAATACCGCAATCAAACCGTTTGCATGCCGAGTGGGTCGAGTGGGAGCGCCAGCAGATGGGTGCCATCCAGTGCAACTATGAAAGACCACTAGGAATGAGTGCAGGTACAATTTAGGGGTAGCGATGCACACTTGACGAACTGGCACAACAGAAATATGGATGCAGTGGGACTGTACGCACTCGAAAACGCGATTGTCGTTCTGATCGCCCCAGATGAGAATTTCAGCAATGGAACGAAGTGTCTCCACCAGGAGAGATTTGTTGCCATCTGTGACCACAGCATTTCGCACAAGCACGGTGTGCAAATACCTGCAAAGTTGGAAATGCACACGCACATACACACACACACCCCCCACCAAGGGATCAGTGATAAATTAACCGACCGTTGCCACACACTCTGAACAGCGATGAAAAGCACACAGAACATCGCAGATGGACAGAAAGGTTACGCCGACTGTTAATCTGTTACGCCCGCTCACTTGAGGTGCTCCAGAGAGAGTTTGCTCTTGTTGCGGCCGAGGGCCTCGGAAAATCGAGAGAACATTTTTCAGCCAAATTGGTTTGTTGGGTAGCAGAGGACTCCAGGCAGTCGAATGCACCGACAGTGCCTGAACACTGCGCAGAGTGGGCGCTTCAGACGATTTGCATGCTATCTACAACGCCGACATCTCGAGAGCAGGGAATTGTTGCACGCATCGTCGAGCGGATATCCCTCTAATCCAAGCTCAATCCGATTCCGAGGCTGCGTCCCACTGTGCGACTTGAACCGATTATTATCAACAAAAATATGCAGTTGCAAGATAAATGCACGAAGAGAATGCTTTCTGACAGAAGGCAGCGTAAGGGCATGAGAGGAAAACGTAAAAGTACGGATCGCGATGCATGGAACCTTCCAACAGAAACGTAAACAAATATACGGGCCGATGCGATTTCAAGCGATTAGAATTTCTGCAGTGAGAGCAAAACACACCAAGCGTTCAAAAACAACCCAATTTTCTCGAACTTTGTTGTGAAAATGAAATAAAGAACGAAACTTTCTGTGGAAAACTTGATGCAATTCGCACAATCACGCGAGAGTGTTGTCGAGATGCGCAGCAGTGTGTGTGGCATGTTTGAATGGTGGCGGCACAAATCGCACTGCCGTAAAATTTTGTTTGTGGGTTTGGGTACAAACCGGATTTTACAGGAGCGTCGTAAAAGCCGGGGAATATCGGAATAATTGAGCCAATAGAAATGCGTTCCGAGAGCACGCTCGCATTTGTGCTGACGCAGACAGACCTCGATGGCATCAAATTGAAGGAGAGCTCACAAAATGCGCGGAATTGGAAAAATGCTCAGTTTAATTCAGTCACCCCCCCATTTCCATTTTAGGATTGGCAATTTGTGGGGGACAGATTTGATCGCAAGGCACGTCACTGAATTCTACTGACACACACACACACACACACATACACGCACGCACACACACACGCACGCACACACACACACACGCACACACACACACACGCACGCACAGACACATTGTGTTGCATGCGAAGACATACACGCGAACACCAGCTGTGAGCAAGTGAGCGTTGTGGTCGCGCGCACGCCAGGCACACGCATTACACACACGCGCGCACACACCCTCACTTCAAACCAGAGGATGCATTTTTGGATGTTGAATCGCGATCGAATGCGCATTAAGTCGACGTCTCGCCCATCTTATCGCTAATACATATTCCCATTCAATTCTCCATTTTCGGCAATAGCTGCGGGGTGAATTTTTTTGATCTTGCGGATATTGACGAGTTTGTTGGTGCTCGACGCCAACTACCACTGCGAGTGGGGTGTTGTGGTGTTGTTGTGGGTTGATGCACGCGGCATAATGGCTCTCAACGGCGTCCCTGTCACGCCTTCGGGAGGCGTATTGATCCCTCCCGGTGAAAGGTAAATTGGCACTTGCAGGGCATCTGGTGTATGCAGTCGATGGGTGGGCGATGCCCGCCCGCAGTCAAGAGTTGAACCATCTAATATCTAACGGGAACTTCTTTTGTTTTTGCATCCCCTGCTGCAACTACAGGATGATGTATTCCACAACTGGTGTTCAGTTTTCTATCGAAAGTGGCGGAGGCTACCCCGGAAACAATGGCAGCTATTACGGAAAAGGCGATGTCATCCTCACTGACCGCAGGGTATGCATGCATCCGTCGCGTGCGATTATTTATCATTATACTTTTTATTGGTCTGCACAATATTCCGCAATATAAGCACTGCGAAATGCATTCGTTTTCTTCTGCCTTGCTTGTATGTCCTAGCTGTTGATGGCGGATGTTGGTGGTGGGCGAATTGGATGTTCATGCTGTTTATTTTGACATGTCAATAACTTTCCCACAATGCGGATTTTGCGTGTTTGTGCAGATTTTGTTCGTCACAAAGCCGCCGCTTGAGGTGTTCAAGTCATTTGCGCTGCCATTTGAGCTCATCTTCGATGCAAAACTCAATCAGCCGATTTTCGGTGCAAACAATTTCAGCGGAAAAGTAGATCCGGTGGCGGATGCGGGTCTTGCGGGCACGGGCGAGTTTAAGCTTACTTTTAAGAACGGCGGTGCCGCCGAGTTTGCCACGCTGTTCTTGCACATGAGTGGGTTCACGCATTGTTCTGTCAAAATAGTTGCAGCACGTATATATTTTGATGTTGTGGTTAGACCTGTGCGGACCTTGCAATCTCACCCGATTCAACCCCTGTTCACCCGCAGATGCGCCGCGGGAAGTGCAGGCGGGACCCCCGCTCGTCAACGTCACGGCCATATTCCAACAGAACGGACAGCCCGCACCCATCCACGGCGTATCCATCCCCACACGGATGGTGTCAGGTGGAAGCGGCGGCGGCGGTGGCGGCGGACGGAGGCCCCTCCAGCACAACCCCGGCACAACCGCCACCGCACCCAGGGTGGGAAGGGCCGAGAACACTATGGGATACGACACATACCCGGCTGCCGCACCCCCGCCATATTCGGCACCTTCGTACGGACCGCCGACACATGGCGTGCCGCAAAATGCTGCAGGTGCGTTATCTGTTGGTACCAGTCCTCTGCGCCGTCTTGCGTGTTCTCCATTCGGTTTGCCCAAAACAAACGAAAAAAACACAAACAAAACAAAACAAACTAAATGCAGTCGCTTCCAGTTTATTGACTTGTGTGTCATTCTCATTCTCATTTGAATGCACACACGCAACGCTCCCACCTGTGTAGATGCCAAGGCGCGCGAGGCAGGCCACTCGACTGTCAGCGCCGCCTCCCCATCGTACCGCCCACCCGCGGGGATGGTGCAGACGGACGCGCCGCTGCAGAGTGCGACGTACCAGGGAGCGCCATACAACGAACCGCCGCCAGAATACACCGACGGCGTAGCATACGGGGCTCCCCAGGGCGGCGGCGGCGGCGGCGGCCAGTATGCATCCCCTTCTGGAGTGCACAGGTATCCCATGTAGTGATGGGTGCCGGTCTGGTTTGCTGCGTGCGCGTGCGTGTTGTTATAATCCACTGAATCGCTCTACAATTTTCTTTCCGTCTTTCATTTGCCTTGGGGTTGAATCTCTTGACTTGTTTCTTTCATTAAATGAGATACGCAGTCGCGTTATACAGCAACACAATACCATGTGTCCCCTCTTATTGAGTCCTCGAGTCCATGGGCACAGCGCCCAGGACACGGACTTGAATCCTGCATCTTTCTCTCTCTCACTCTTGCTTATACACACACACACACACTCTCTCTCGCTCTCCATCCTGCTTTCTCCGTTCGAGTCGATGGGCTCAGCCTAAGGCGATGTGAATGTGTCTCCTTTTCCAGTTTCACCACAAATTTCAGAATAAACAGCACATGCAATTCAAGAAATAGATTGCACTGTGCGGGGCCGATGATTTTTCCTTGTTGTTGAAGTATATTTGCAACGGTGCCCGATGTGCGCCATACAATGGACGGACTCTGCAAGTTGAGTTCTTTGACAATTAAGAAAGCGAAGAAGAAAAACAAACGGTTGGCGAGAAGAAAAATTGAGTACAGCAGCAGGATATTGCATCCTCCCTGCGTGCTGTGCTGTGCGTGTGTATGTGTGTGCACTTGTGCAAGTGTGTGCATATGTGTGCGTGCATGTGTGTGCATGCATGTGTGTGTGTGTGCATGTGAGAGAACTTGTGTATATGCATGTGCGTGCAATTCTTGTACATGTGTGAGCGTGTGCGTGTGCATGCATGAAACATATAAATCCGCTTCTATTCATTTGGCGAGTTCCAGCGACGCCAAACGCATTGAGTCCTGCGCGCACTCTTCAATGATGGTCTTGAACAGCGGCTGCTCCTTGAGTGCAAACTCAATGTCACTCGGGTGGATCGACGGAGACACCTTCGACAGGCGCACGTCGCGTACAAACGACTTGCCAACTCCAGTGACATTCAATATTCCAGACGCCGACAGGCACCCGGAGATATCGGCAAATTCAGAGGAGGTGACGGGAGTGATACTGCGACGGCGACAGATGGAAACATACGCTTCCAAAAGCTGCACGATAGAGGAGAGGCCATGAAGATTGCATTGAGAAAATGCAGAGCAGTGCCACACAAACACAAGCACATACACACACACATTCAAAGAGCGACCTTGAACCCAAATCTACTTGCATGCATGCGCACAACGGCGCACAGGCACAACCCGAACCAGACCACACACGCCAAGGCATTGAACTTCAAACACAGGCTTTGCAGTGCGACAAACCCATACCTTGCTGCCAGTGACGTCCCGCTGCTTTCCGTCGATCGCCAAAAAGAGCGCGCACAACAGCAGCTTTGCGTGCAGGCCAAGAGCGCGCATCTTCTGCACGTGCGGCGAGCCATACACTTCCTGGAGGACCTTGTTCACGTGACCGAGGCCCGCACGAGCGACCTTTTTCGTCGTCGCCACATGATTCCCCGTGGGCGTGGGCGTGTGCTGTGCGGCGGTGGCGTTTGCATTGCAAGTCCCTGGGGAATTCGTCGCCCTTGATTCCGCCTCGGCCACTTCAAGTGCACGACGACACACATCCAACGCTTTTCGTACATCGCCGGAGTGTGCGGCCACCTTGCGTGCGGCAAATTCAATGGCCATGGGCTCAAAAACAACGTCGGCGCCTCCAATGCAGCCAAGACGATCAAGAATAACAGCCTTGATCTGATCCTTGTCGTACGGCAAAAAGTTGAGCAGATTCGGTTCACCTGTTTATATCGGTAGATATTTGTTTTTTTGTGCAAATTAATATGAGCATTACTATATTCCTCAATATGTTTCGTCACATTCTATCATTTATGTGTATGTGTATGTGTATGTGTATGTGTGGGCGCGACAGAGAGACACAGAGGAAGAGACAAAGAGAGAGAGAGAGAGGGATAACGATAGAGGAAGGAAGTTTTGGTAAATAAGGAGCTTCAAACCGTCCACACAGTCAGTCAATGCAAGCGTTACAATCGCTGTCGAGGCGAGAGGCACAATACATTGTCTGTTGGTACTCACACATCTTGGCACGAAGCCGAGGGAGAAGCCGTTCAGTGAGATCAAGTGCATTGGCGATGCCGACAAGGACGAGACGAGACGTCGCAAACTTTGCCCACGAAAAAAGGCGATACAATACGTCTTGGTCGCTGCTTGCCAGTTGGTCGATTTCGTCAGCGATCAACACCCTGTGGGCATGTGGGCAGTTGTGTGTGTGTGCAAGTAAGCAAAACGAGACTGAGATTAGTGACCATACGTGACAAACACTCATACACACATACACACATACACACGCGCACGCACACATATGCACACGCACATATGCACACGCACACACGCACACACACACGCACACACATGACATCGAGCAAAGGCAGAGGACGTCACCAAAACACGCAGTCACAGCGGTGCCTACCAGACGGGTGCGGGCTTCTTTGTCTTTGTCTTTGTCTCGGGCACAGCCAGTCGCTGGAGAGCTTCCTGTGCGTCCTTCACATTGCCGCCAATCTCAATACCTAGCGATTGCAGAACGTGTGCATATATCGCCTTTGGATCCCTCACAGACATGCAGTTTACATATGCTACTCGCGTCTCCACGCGTCCACTCTGCATACACGCACAACACAAGCAAGACGGGCAAGGTCGGACGAAGCGTGTGAATTCAATGTTTCCCAAACGGTTATGTGAGATCCCAACCACCCGTAATTATTGGACACATATACAAATATCCAAAAAGTTAAAAAGACATCGGGGATCCTTCTCATACAAACAGCGTAGAGCTGACTAGAGAAACAAACCTTAGCAAGCCATGCCCTGAAGTCTGCTGTGACTTCCCGCAGTGACGCCGTCTTCCCCGTGCCGGGCGCACCCGACACATAGAGACTGCCAGCGCAGTCCCCCTCCACGCATTGCCTCAAAAAATCAAGCACAACGACCTGCTCTTTCTCCCGCCCGACAATATGCGATGGGACCGACGACACATGCAACACCCGCTTTGCGTTGGCCACGGAATCACTCGGATGGAAGGGCACTGCATCACCCATTATCCATGGCATTGTGGAAGATTGGTTTGTCAGTGACGAGATGCAATAAGATGTGCCGCAACATAAAACGTGTCTGGTTTTGTACACTTAGTTGGATTCTTGCAATAGAAATGCCACACAATTGACGACACCCATACGCCACACAAACAAACCTTGTTTCATAATATCATCTTCAAAGATTTCTTTCGTTACGAGAGGAACCTGCAAAGATTCAAGTGCAACATACAGTGAGACATGATGCGGATGCACATAATGAAAGTCATGCTGCTCATCCACTGTCGCAGTGAACCAACCTCCGTGTCAATCTCTTTGTCGGTCTCCTTTTTGGTTCGCTTTGCAGGGCCTTTCACCTCTTCGATGGCTGTTCCAAAACACCGCCGAGACGGCGAGAGAGAGAGAGAGAGAGAGAGAGAGAGAGAGAGAGAGAGAGAGAGAGAGAGAGAGAGAGAGAGAGAGAGAG
>CALSCR010000524.1:0-10697 GCA_943704495.1 Pigoraptor chileana
GAGAGAGATGTAGGATTCAAGTCAGTGTCATAGGCGCTGTGCCCATGGACTCCACAAGAGAGAGAGAGAGAGAGAGAGAGAGAGATAGGATTCAAGGCAGTGTCTATAGCGCTGTGCCCATGGAAGTCACTATCTTGAGAGAGGGAGAGAGCAGAATGAATGGCCTGTGGCGGGAGTGCACCGGATTCATCTGCGCACATACATTACCACGCCCGGCTGAAATAAGGTTTGGACGGGGGTGGGTTTGCGTGGATCCCAGTGTAACGAGAGTGGATGCCACGGTGCCACACCACAACCCACCATCGATTCCATGGACACGCTGGATATGTCCGAAACGCGTCGCAGCAGCGGACGGGCTGTCGTGTCCTCAACGACCGATATCCGCGTGCTCCCCCGGCGCTGTCACAGCACACAAGACGATTACAGACATCGTCAATAACCTGCACTCCACAACAACAGACACACCTACGGCATACACCATACTCGCGCACGCACACTCACACCGCATACACGACACTAACGATCGATGGATGTACATCATGCGCAATCAAGACACACGGAATGCCTACGATAACAGTCGTTGATGCGAGTGGCATGTGCTATGGAAGAAGAGGCACTCACCGTTGTGCGGCCGTCGTCCATCGACGGCATTGCATTTACGACCGCCGGATTGTCTCTCCGCAGAACGTATGCGTCGACCTCGTCTCGCTTTCCCTTGACACGAATGCCGGGCTTCCGCTCGAGACCCTGGATGCGGCTCTTCTGTACGATCGAATGCAACACGCGCACGCAGAGGCCGTCGGAGGAATGAAAGGAATTGAGAAGGGTGTAGGCATGGATGGTGACACACGTCGATGGAAACAAACACGCACAGGGAGATGCATCGACATGCGCACCCATTCATAAGCACACAAGCACACACACACATTACACACACGTTCACATGCACCCACTGAACGCACACACTTCCGTATAATTTACAAAGCACAGCAAAGGAGAAGATGGCGCACCTCGCATGTGTCCTGGTCGCAGAGGATCGTGCCCTGGCTGGCGACCATAAGCCGCGCAGACAGATTGACAGAGTCCCCAATCACTGTGTATTCTCGCCGTATGCTGCTGCCAAGCACGCCGCAAAAGACGCGCCCTGCACACATTGCACACACAATGGCAGTGTGAGACATCCCACTGCACATGCAACGGCACATACGGCAGGCCACGGATTTCGTTGTCGAGTGTGTCACCATACACAACAGCACATCAAGCACCCTGCATGCCTCCCTCCGATGGACTGCCGCATAGATTGCACCAGAACAATGAACCAACAATCGTCAGTCCTCACTATGACGCACCTGTTGTGACTCCGATAGATGTTTCAAGGCCCCGCGCTGCGAGAGTTCGCTGGATTCCGGCGGCGGCCACGAGACCGCGGAAGGCGTCGTTCTCGTGTTTGTGTGGCGGCAGACCAAACGCAACAAGAAAGGTGGGACCCTGTTTCGTGCATCCGGGACAGCAGCAGCGTCATCCATCAGTGGCCGGTGAGACGATAGGAACACGCTCCCGTGTTATTCGAACAAAGTGGCGCATAACCAAAAACAACACAACACAACACAACACAACACACCACAACACCACACAACGCAGCGCAACGCAACACAAGAATGGCACCAGGAACTGACCTTGTCAAAGCAGACAAATTTGTTCAATTGTCCTTCCAAAGCTGTTGTCGTCAGGTAGACAGTCTCAAATGCGCTTTGCAGAATGCGGGGCGTGTTTTCCTCTGCGCAAGCCATTGAACACACACACACACATGTACATACGCATACACATACACATACACGTACACATACACATACACACATAGATGTTGTCAGTGTTGTGAGGTTTGCCCGTGTACTCCCAGAGGCAGAGGAGGAGGATCGGAGGGCTCGGGGGCCATTGGATCACACCGAGAAACAATTGAAAAAAACAAAAAAAAACACAACTACAAACCACAAAAACAACGCACATCAAACCGCGCACGGGCAAGCACACCAAACTCACCGCAAAAGTCGAGTTTGCCGTCAATCTTGACAAAGACGACCGTCACAATGCGGAGGTGCGACACCCACATGTCGCCCTGGTTGGCATCGAGCGCAGTGAGCACCGGCTTCGGCACGTATCGCCGCATGATCGGATCCTCAATCGAGTTTGCGTCCCTATGAAAGCAAGTGGGAGACGGTGGGGCAATCCGGGATTCAGGTCACGTCATTCTGTCAGTCTCTGAGCCACTTGGCTCCATCCACATTCCACGACGCACATCGCATTTTGCAAACTGTCACACGCACACAGAAGGACCAACACATAAACACACGACACACACAAACGCACACACAGAGGCATTTCTCTCACCTGCTGCGTCGTCCAGCGGCGGGCAGGTCGGGCATTGTCGGGGCCAGATAGCTGAATGCCTGGGTGGATTGACCACCCGACAGCGAGCTGCGGCTAATCGGTCGAATGAGCGTAGTGAGTCTGTCGACAATGGAACGGCGCTTGCTGATGAGCACGCTCTGTGTGGCGGCGTTGAGCTTCCCGCTGAAATCCGACGTCTGCGCGATGCTCTTGCGGTGGGTCGCAAGGTTCGATGAGCTCGATGCCAGCGCGCCGTTGTTGATAAAATTGCTCATGCGCCTGCTAGGCGACACCGTCGACTCGGAGAGGAGGATCTGCAGGTGCGATCCCCGCTGCGAGTTGAAGAGGCCCGGCGCCAGATGCCCGCCGCCTGGTTTCAGAGCGCCGTTGACAACATTGCCCTTCTTGCCAATTACCACGCCCTTGCTCGATGCGCTCGCCCACGTCTCCTTATCGGCAACAACCTGCATGTGCATACGTCGTGCGTGCGTGCGTGTGTGTGTGTGTTGTGTGTGTGCATAAGTGTGTCAGAGACAAACACCTCAGCACAATAGGTGCATGATTCCATGCGCACCATTGGTACATTGGCATTCGCACTGTCAAAGCACTCATACTAATTCCGACGGCTCATTGCATCAGAGCAGATACACCTCGCCTGTCTGCCCCAGTTTCTCCAGTCGCGCAACACAGACACCCTTCCACACATTGGTTTCGAACGACGCGGTAAATGGGTTACGATCCGCAACTCCAACAATCGCAGAAACGGCGCTCCCCCATCTCTGCAACACAACAAACCTGTCCAGATTCTGCCGACGCCTCGCATTTCTTTGCCGCTTCAATGGCCGGTCCGCTCATGACCAGCTCCATCGCACTTTCGTTGCCCACGTGCAGCACCTGTCACGTGCATGAAGCGCACAGCAAAAGCACGCAAAAACACAGTTCATCCGCGTGAGCATAAAGCAAAAGTGTAATTGTGGATGTAAATAGTCACACAAATCAATTCGCACAAAAAGAAACCAATCTCAAACGCATGCACGCACGCACATACGCACCTGGAAATCTCCCGCTGCGATGCCGACGCGCAATCGCAGTTGCACCTCGCCAACCTGTGTGTGACTGCCCAGCTTCGACTGGAGAGCGAGTCCAGCCGACAGTGCGGCGCAGATGGCCTCAGACATCGACTCACTGCCGAAGAGAGCGCAATGAACGGCACGTATCAGCCAACAGCACTATGTGCGGTGTTTGTCAGAGCGACCAGCCAATTAATGGGCAAAGATGCACATCGATTACAGTACTGGGTGCGCTGTAGATGTCTACTCAGCCCTCATGACTCTGCGTCCCAGGAGATGCAAAAACTGCAAACAATGGACTCACCTTTCGGTGCCATCACACGTGTCGTACGGAAAGACGGCAAGAAAGGCATCTCCAGCAAATTTCAGAATGTCGCCGCCTTCACCATAAACACAAGAAATGACAATTGCGAATATTCGGTTAAGGATTTCCATGAGCTTTTCTGTGCCATTCTGGTCGTCCCGCGCAATCGTCTCGGTGAAGCTTGTGAATCCACTGAGGTCGGCTACGAGAACGGCACCGCTGTGATGATTCATAAGCTGATAATAACAACAAAACGATTGTGTCAAGTGTAAGAAGGAGGATCAAACGGGTCCACTGTAAACTACGGCTAACTACGGCTAATTCCATTCCTCACACAACGCAACAATATAAAAGCATGGACATGGCAGTTGGATGCGCGATCACTTGTGCATCATCACATTGAGACAAGCCATGCAACAACTTACCGGTGGAACTATGCCTCCGACCACCGCATGACTCCTTTGCAGGAGGCGGCACACGAAACCTTCCATTGTCACTCACAAGGGCTGCGATTTGCGCGTGCGTTGTCAAAGGGGGTGAGATGTGTGCGGCCCATCAGAAGCGTAGTGCGCATCCACAGCACGGAAAATTGCAAATTGAGCCCACGCGCACAGCATATTGCCGAAATGCTGGTTGGCACATACCCTAAGCCGCAACGGTGCCAAACTCATGTCATTCTCCAGCTACCCGGCAAAACAGCGCAGAAAGCGATGGCCGCTGCCCGTCGCGTTGCACAAGGGATGCACCGGTCAGATGCCCTGAAGCACGGTGCGCACACACTGTCGAACCGACTCGAAGAACACACGCCCACTGTCAGGCTAAACGGCAAGCTCCTCAAATAGCTCCCATGCGAATCAGAGGTGGAAGGCTCCTTCGCCCTTACAACGGATTGCGATTCTGCCCGCAAATCGATTCGGTCGGTCAGTAGGCGATGGCGGCCAAGATGCAATAAGATATATGCAGTTCCAATTTCCACAGCAACTAATAGGTATTTCGCATAACATGAGCGGGTGTATGGGAGAAATGGAGGCAGTGACGCTTGCATTGAATTGCATCGGTTGTCGTAGTTTATCACAACTGTGCCGTCGACAGAGTGAGTAAGGATGTCGGTCGCTTGTGACTTTGAGCGCAGGGTGTTGTGGCTGTCGCCCGCAGGTGGCACGCAGGGTGAGGGTTGCACGCATTTAATGTGGCATTCGGCGCTTTGCACGGCCCATTCCGCCAATTCCCAATTCGTTGCGCCCGGGTGAAGTCTGCAGGCCCCGGGGAGCTTATTTGGACACTGAGGGAGTGCGCCAAAATGGACCGAATTTGTGATTCTATTTCACATTAATCGGCCGTATGCGCGGTGAATTCCACCGTAACCCAGGAAGTACGGCCCCTAGCAACTGGGTCACGTGATATATTGCTCCTGACGTCATCTGTGTCAGTTCCCTCGGTGACGTCAGTCGTGATGTAACAATGTGTGTAATGAGTCCACATGACGGGAACACACACAGACACACACACACACACACACACACACACGACACACTTCCAACGGCACACATGTCCCAGAATGTGTGTGTATGTGCCTGTGGAGATCGGGCATGTGTTCGTGGCGAGCTTCAAGCATGATATAAAATGAACAAACGACCCATGATTCCACAAAACATCCCACGCACCAAACATCACATCGTTTTTTGACGCTCCTCATCGCAATTATGGCACCTCATCTTTGGCTGCGCGCTGAAGTCAAGCCGCACGAGCACAGGACGCCCCTCACTCCTTCAACGTGTATCAAGCTGATCTCCGAGGGTGGGTGTTGGGGCGCACAATTCAAATGTGCCTTGTTCAAACTGATACACACTCTTTCTCTTGCTCGCTCGCTCTCCCCGTTCGCTCTTCCTGTATTGTCGCTGATTGGACATTGTGCGTTCAAAAGTGCTGGACGTCTCGATGAAGCGTAAATTGCAGTTCTGTAAAAATAGCCATTGTCTGTCTTTGCAGGTTTCCGCATCACCGTCGAGAAGTCGTCCGACCGGATTGTGCCAGAGGCCGAATACAAACAGTGAGTTTTGAATAGCTTTGCGGAATGGCTTTCATTGATGTGGTTAGGTCACATGTGCGATTCAAATGCATTTACCAACTGTTTCGCATCGATCTCATGTTGTGTCTTTTGTGATATGTGTGTGTGTGTATTTGCATGGCAGGGTTGGTTGCGATGTTGCAGAGGCAGGTACGTGGGTGGATGCACCCGCGGACGCCTTTATCGTCGGTCTGAAAGAGTTGCCGGAAAGCGATGCTCCGCTGCGGCACAGGCACATTTATTTTGGCCACGCATACAAGAATCAGGAAGGCTGGAGGTGGGCTCACGTCACGGCGGCGATGGTTCTAATGCAGCTCTGCCCCTTGCATCTCGCTAATCTCCTCTCCTTCAAATGCACTGCAGGCAACTGCTCGGTCGCTTTGTGCGCGGGGGCGGTCGTCTGCTGGATATGGAGTTTCTCATGGATGATAAGGGTACGTCTTCACTCGGCTGCATTTATTTTGTGGACGGTGCGTGCATGTGTGTGCATTGTTTTTTCATCGATGTGGCTAGGTCTCGTCCATGCAGCGCCATTGTGCAGAACTTGTATTTGCCCCGCAGATTAGATTTCGCATGTGCCATCATCATGCCCTCCATAGTATCATGGCGTCGCTGACGTGGATGTGTGTTGTCATGGCAGGGCGTCGTGTGGCTGCGTTTGGATATATGGCTGGATTCGCGGGCTCTGCGGTCGGCCTTCAGTTGTGGGCTCACCAGCGCTTGAGGTGTGTGGTGCGTTGCGTCGTGCATCACTCTGTCTGTCTGCGTGTAGTCTGTCCTGTCTGTGTGTGGTGTGTTGCGTCGTACATTCGTGCAATCACTCTCTCTCTGTCCGGCCGTTTGCTCTTCGCTTTGCCTCGTCTTTCTTTCTCTCCTCAGCATCCGGTCGAATTTTAAGCCCAATACCCGTTTGCAGTGGATTGAATTTCATTACTTGCCACCAACGTCGTAGTTTCTCTTCTGACAACCAACACTACCGGCACTACCAACATGCAGCCCAAACACGCCTCTCGGTGCCATTTCGCACTCTCCCAACGACGCCACCCTCATTGCGAGCATCAAGGCGCAGCTGGAGCAGGCGCGCGCCGGTGAGTCACGTGGTCTGCTTGCATGTCCTCCGCCCTCTGCTTGTAAAACTCTCACTCTGATGCAAATGCTTGTGTGTGTTGTATTTTTTGCCTTTTGTGTTACTGCCCGCTGTGTGGTTTATGCTCGTGGGGGTTTCGCCAGCTGTGGGCTTTGTGTGTGTCTGCGTGTGTGTGGCTGCGCACGTGCTTACACAACCCCGGCTTGTCTATTGCGCGACCAGCCAATGGCGGCAAATTTCCCACCGTGCACGTGATCGGCGCACTCGGGCGATGTGGAAGCGGCGCTGTTGATTTTGCTGTTGCGGCGGGAATTCCATCGTAAGTGCCCCTTGCCGCTGTTACTCCGTGCGTTACTGCATCTGTGTCATCTTTCTGTTGTTGGCTGTGTCGCACTCGGGCGTGTGTGGTTTGTGTCGCATTCCAAGTGTCCGATAACCGTGAATATGTGAAATTCTTTCTGCGTGTGCTCGTGCGTGTTGTCTGCGCCGCCCGCGCGACAGAACCATAAGTGGCACTTAATTTCCCCGATCGCGCGCGCATTCACACGATGGACACTCACGTGCTACTTATGTGCGACTGTGATTGGTGAGTGCTAATTTAAACGCAACATCCGCACACACAACCGCGCATCCACTTCGCGCAGAGAAAACATTGTGCGTTGGGATCTTGCCGAGACCAAGGCCGGCGGACCCTTCCCCCAGATCTTGGACAGCGACATAATGGTCAACTGCATCTATCTTTCGTCGCCGATTCCGCCCTTTCTCACCCATGACGTCATTGCGGCGGCACACAACCGCCGCCTGTCCGTCATTGTCGATGTCAGCTGCGACACGACCAACCCCCACAACCCCCTGCCCATCTACACCAAAACAACAACGTTTGATGCACCGGCGCTGACTGTGCCCACAAGGTGTGTCACGTGACTGTCCTGCCGCTCGTTTGGCTCCCACTGCTTCATCTTTTGTGTTGTATGTGTGTGTCTCTGTGTGCCAGCATTGCTTAAACAAGCAAAAAGATGTTTCTACTTATGCAGGTGTCCTTAGTAGCCCACTAAATTGGCCTGCTCACTCTCACTCAATCCTCCATGTGCATATGCACACACACACACGCACGTACAGTGGGAAACCTGACCTTGAGGTTGTGGCGATTGACCACCTCCCGACGCTCCTTCCGCTCGAGAGCAGCGGTCGATTTGCAGACGACATGCTGGCGTCGTTCCTTCAGCTCAAAGAGTACGATGCTGCGCCGGTGTGGGTCAATGTCTCTAAGCTCTACGACGAGAAATCAGAGGGCATCACGGCCTGATTGTGATGTTGTGTGTTGCGATCCCATGCGTGGGCGGCTGCATGTCACAAGCAATGGGCCGCGCCTTGTGAGCGAAAAACCAATGTGTTGAGCTTCCTACAAATGAAACGCGTGTACTGTTTAGCTTGATCAGTGACACCGACGCCACGTGTTAACGATTCAGCGACAGAATGCAATGTGCAGTGCTTGTGAGGGTGTCGGCTGCGATTATGCGGGTCGCATGCGGATGTCTTTTGCCAACAGCAGGGGATGGCGAACACGTGCCAGGGCGATTGCCGGTGTGAAACAGATTGTATCATTACAGCAGCAACGTCAAACACAGAGACAATAACACCGACGGCCTACACACATTTTTCACACAAATGCATTCCCTCGGGGGTCTTTGCGATCTTGTCACCAGCATTAAACACAAACGCGCACTTTGCGCATGCCATGCACTTTGCATGATACGGCTTTGCGTCGCTCACAAGCAGCGAGCCGAGGGTGGCGCTGGCATTCGATCCGTCGTCAGCGAGAATGCGTCCGCCGCACACGCTGCAGCTGATGCATGCGACGTGGAAAGTGGCGCCGTTGATCTTTGCAAACCGCCCCCCGACAACCATGAAGCACCGCCCACACTTGATCGCGGCGCTCGTGTGGCACGCCTCGCAGAATATGCTACGCGCACCGACGCCATAGTGGTTGCCGGAAATTGTTTTCTGGTTTGTATGAATGGAGCGAGTGGATGATGGATCGGATGATCGGATGGGATGTGAGCTATTTTGCACCCCTTCGATCAGATTATCTTCCGTCGTTCAGTCTTCATGTCAACTCCGTTGTCACGCATATATGCACACGCACTGTCTCCTGGTGTCCTCACATTTTACCGCCAGGATGCACACACCTACCCACACACACATATATACACACCATTCCATCACCACCAATGCACACGCACACATACGCACGCGCCCAAAATCGTTTAATTTGCGGGCAAACAATACCTTGCAGCCGTCGCAATTGAAGCACCGCAGATGGAAACACCCGAGCGCCGACTTTACAATTTCACCATCGAGCACAGCCCCACATCGCTTGCAATCTACACGATCAACAGTGTGTATGTGTGTTGCAGGATATGATGTAGGATTCAAGTCAGTGTCTGAGGCGCTGTGCCCATGGACTCCACATGTTGCATGAACATGATTCCGTGGATTCAGAACCACCTGAACAACAAACACAATATACCACTAAAAGCCCAATTTCTATAACAAACAACACGTTCCAAGAATCAGTCTATTTTACAGCTCACCCCCAACACCAGCGCGCATGCACGCGTCGCACTCGATTCCCTGAGGACTCACAAAGACGCCATCAATGGGATTGATGACCTTTGTGCATGTGACACATCTGCAAATCCAAAAATGACACCTTAGAGACCGAACGTATACGCGCACATCCAAAAAATACAAAGACACACACGCATATGCGCACACACGCAGGCAACACACTAAGTAGCGCTGAGGGCTGTGTTGATCGGCATTGCACACACAGAAAGACGCTCACTTGAGACACTGCGGATGGAACTGCTTGCCACCAGCCGCATAGCCGCCCGACTCCATGTAGTCCTTGCAGTAGTCGCACGTGACCCCAAACCGCTTTCTGTAGTCGTCTGGGCAGTACACCGCACCGTCCTTCACATAGTACAATTCGAGCGGCGCATCGCAGTCTGCATATATTGTGATTGCGGGGAGAGGGAGGGCGGGCCAAGCAGCCATTATCAGCACATGCAGGGGCACACACACACACACACACACACACACACACACACAGACACAGACACACAACAAGTATGGCACAAACACTAGCAAACATCTACAGAGATGTAGGATTCAAGTCAATGTCTTAGGCGCTGTGCCCATGGACTCCACTAACGAGAGACACTCGATAACGCATCCCCAGTATATTAACACCCAACGACAGCAATTGTGCGTACTTTCTGAAGCGTTCCATGATACATACCGACGCACGAAAACAGCTCCCCGCCATGGTCTGGGGCGTTTGGGGCCTTTGGCTTTTCTGATCACATCGCACAGGCATATTGTTCAACGCAATTGTCAGTAAACCAATTTCGCCCATTATGTGTCTGAGTGCACATCGACAGAAGCACGTGACAAAGAACCATATACACAACACATACGCACACACACACACAATACCGAGTGTAATAGTAATATTACATTATTGCACCTTGACAACGAGAAATTGGCACACTCCGACCGCTGTGCATTGTGTGTGCGTGTGTGTGTGTGTTTGTCCGCGCGTGTGCGTGTGTGTGTATGTATATGTATATATATATATATGTGTGTGTGTGTGTGTGTGCCCGCGCGTGTGTGCGTGTATATGTATATGTATATATATATATATATATATATATATATATATATGTGTGTGTGTGTGTGTGTGTGCCCGCGTGTGTGCGTGTGTGTGTATATGTA
>CALSCR010000527.1:0-10101 GCA_943704495.1 Pigoraptor chileana
TGTGTGTGTGTGTGTGTGTGTGTGTGTGTGTGTGTGTGTGTGTGTGTGCGTGCGTGTGTGTGTGTGTGTGTGTGTGTGTGCGTGTGCGTGTGTATGTGTATGTGTATATGCGTGCGTGCGTGTGCGTGTGTGAGTGCGGGTGGGCGAAACGCTGGACGGAGTGCCAAAGTCTTGTATCACGTGGTCCCACCTGGCTTCGCAGCCCCGTTCGCACAATGCCAACAGCCGCCGCTGACTTTGATCCAGTCCTAACAAACTTACGCGTCGCCGACTTCGAAATATCTGCATATGCGGATTGTGCGCGAACAGGGGCAAGAGAGAGGCGTGCGTGCGACATCAGTTCACCAATCTGGACGACAGTCTAAGCTATGCAAGATAAGACACAACGCGAAGGCTTCTGCCACAAGGAAGGACAACTGCATCATTTGCACAAAAGCCTCAAAAATCTATAGTGCGTCCCACCCTTCATGAGCTTCGATGCAGTGCGCGCATGCAGCGTCTTTTCGGCGGCGCGTTGGAGAAGGACCTTCGTGGTGATAATGGCCATGTCCTTTGCTGCATTCTGGATGAACTTGCGCGGCACCTCGTGGGCAACGACAGGCTTTTCTCCAATCAGCACAAGGACAAGCGATTTTGCCGCAGTAATCGCAAGATTCGTCGTCTCAAGAGCGACAAATAGACCCTTTCGCGTTTCAAAGTCATAGTTTTTCAACCGGCGGACATATGTGTGCGTTCCCGCGCTGTCGATGGACGTAGCCGTCCTTGTCACTGTAGTTGACATTATTGTGTGTGATTATGGCAATGATACGAACGTGATGGGAAATATCTGTTCTGTTTGTTGTTATTCGCTCAAATTACACGTGCTTGAAAGGGGAGATGCATACTTTGCTGTGCATGCACAATGACACACACACACACAGTTGATTGCGTTAATCTAATCTCACCACACGGTGAAGGCGTGTAATGTCACACACACACACACACACACACACACACATACCAGTGACAACACTTTGAGTCAACAACGCAGCCCGAGTAAGGACTCTTTCCAGATGAACCGGCGCATTTAATGTGACTTTCTGTGCAATATGCCACATAATAAGGCATCCAGCCCAATCTGTGAGGTCGAGGTCGGTTTTGGAAGCTGCTGAGTACTGAATTCAGTCATTGCTGAGAATGAACGAGATCTAATCAGATGGCACAGTAATCACACTGTGGCGATTGATTCGCATCACTAATACAACTGCCTCAGCCTTTCGTGCGTGGGGTGCGTGAATGTGGACAAGCGACAGTGAGGAGCAGAGTGCCAAAGCCGGAATACACATCATGTCCGCAGATGGAAGTCCTTGCACGCGAGCGCATGAGTAGACACTAGTGACGACGTCAGCGATGCGCAGTGGTTCCGCAATACGCTATGACTCCCCCGCAAGTTTGTACACGTAGAGATCGACTGTAAAGAACTTTGGCAATGAGATGATCGTTCTCTTTAAAGCATGCTATTCTCTCCGATTGCTCTTCGAAGCACATCCTGTTGCCAGGTCACATACTTGACATCTAATGTATACTGCAGGTGTCCCCAGGTTGTTTATGGGAATGGCCAACGAAAGAGGCGCTTGCGCTGCGTATGCATTTGTTCTTTGCCAGCTATCTGGCCGTACAATACACGCGCACACACGCACATGCATACGCACACTCATGCACACATTGCATACACACTCACGCACACGCCCACGCACACGCAAGGACACATTGCATACACACACAGACACACACCCGCGGACATCAAAGAACAATGTACACCGTGGACGACGGCGAATCAAAATCAGGAAACATACAATTGTCTGTCTCTGCTTCAGTGTAATGATTGCCAAAACCACCTCCAGTAGAGTACATTGCGAGTAACAAAGGAGCGGTACAGAGAAACCCGGGACTGACCAAACACAAACACAGACGGGGATGGAGCGGCATCACACAGTTAACTACTACTCGAGCCTTGTTTCCGGCGCGTCGACGACTTCGGGATCCATTGCGAGGACCTCCAAGGTGGAGACGATGGTTGCAAATGACGGGCGCTCTGTCTTGTCTGCGTGCACGCAGCTCTTTGCGAGGCGCACAATTGGCGCGGGAGTGAGTACCGGCAACAGAGGGCGCTGGTGTTCCATCACAATCTGTAAACGATTCAACAACGGTTGGGATGGGTTGTGAAGACAATTGAAGAATTAGACAAGAGCAGGATCAATGAGATAGCGACGAACTACTCAAGGGGACCAGACAATGGACTCCTACATTGGCAGTACCCCTTATGCTCACAGAAGCACACACACACACACACACACACACACACACACATCTTGAGGTCCAGTAGAGTAGCAGCGAGTATGGGAATGGGTGCTGATCTCAGCACGCCACATAGAGACGATCGTCTTTCTCACCCTCAGCATAAGTGCGTTCGCATCGGCGTGGCGGATCTCCTCGTATGGCGGTTGTCGCGACGCCACTTCGTGAATGACGATTCCTGTATGTGTGCGTATATTGCGTGATGCGATTGAAGCCAGGCACTTTACAGCATCAGATGCAGTCAACGACTTAGGCGATAAACAAAGTCGGCGTTGTCTTAGGCGCTCTACCATGGACTCCACAATATGGACAGCGAAAGAAAGAAAGCTGATCAACATCACAAACTAAACCCGTGATCGCATCATTTGTTGAGGAGACGTAACTGGCACAAATATTCGCTCGCACCCTCATGCCCCCATGTCGGTGCCCTGGACACACACACACACACACACACACACACGCGCGCGCGCGCGCCAGTACACGAATAATACGGATGAAGCTGCACTAACCAAAGCTGTAAGTATCACACGATTCGTCGTAGCGCGATTCGTTGAATAGAGAGGGGCACATCCATCTGCGCAGACGAGGAAATGGTTCAGGCATCAGATGTTACGCGTGTGTTACTCGCGATCACGTGCTCGGTTTGAAAAAAGTGACGACAACCGCCACACACACACACACACACACGTACACATACACACATATATACAAAACACACCGCGATAGCACAATAAATGTGGCCATTATAGAGTTCACGTGCACTCGCCAATTCTTGTCATAAACAAACAAAAAAAATGCCATGACAGCCAACTGTGGAAAATAAACTCGTTGGTCATAGTCTGCGACCGGGAGAGTATAGCTGCTGCACACAAGCCATCATAACAGTTATAATTACCAATATATAGTAAATGTTGCACACACGTACCTCAGGCTTCCGGCCGTGGTCTGTCCCCCGAGCGACCGCCGCGGGCCAGTGGGCTTCAGAATGGCGAGGCCGAAATCGCTCACCTGTCATGCCGCGTTGCCACAATCAGATAGCCATTTGTAACATAAAATATTGTCACACAATGTCAGCTATTGTCATGGTGCCGCGGAAAGGGTCAGCATGACGTGGGGTGCTTCTTGCACCGCCGCCACACATGCACACACATGCACACACACACACACGAGCACCGATACGATAGTTACAGTTACAGCCACATATAAAAGCGGCAGTCTGCGGCCACCATGGGATGGGTTGCCAATTACTTAATGTCTCAGTTGAAAGAGCTCACAATCGCCATCACAATCAACGACTACTGCACACTAATATGACGAAAAAACGATGCAATGAGCTGACTGACTGACCTTAACGCGCATTTTGTCGTCCAGAAGCAGGTTGAGTGACTTGAGATCCCTGCGAAATTAAGTATGGAACATTGAATGAGCCACAAAATTACGTACATGTGGAACAATGAACCGCAAAATGTCTAGTTACAAGTGGGATGAAACAAGTTACTAATGTCCCATTGATAGAGAGGGCATCAATTGCACTCCGCACGTACGCACACATTCACATACAGATACGCATACACTCATATACATATACACACATACAGATACACACATACACACATACACACATACACACATACACACATACACATACACGCATACACGCATACACACATACATACATACACACATACACACATACACACATACACACATACACACATACACACATACATACATACACACATACACACATACACACATACACACATACAATCATACATACATACACACATACACTTGCACACTTGCACATACACACATGCACAACGCACCTGTGAAGGATGGGCGGGGTCGCAGAGTGGAGGTACAGGACACCACGTGACGCATCACAGAGTGCAGATATGCGCTGTGACCAAGGAAACGGGTTGTCCGACCGGTAAAAGTCCATCAGAGACCTTGTTGTTGTCAAGATGGTAGTGGTGGTGATTGTTGTTGTGAGTAGGGGCAGACTACAACAGTGATTGTACCGGGCGGCGCAACACTTGTCAGATTGCGAATAAAAACAAAGCAATAGATGCAAAGTGGAATTTGCATAACTGTGTGAAGTCCCATTCCATTGAGGACGCACATGGCACACATATGCATAGCCACATATGTATAGCCACATACATATGCAGAGCATGCATAGCACATGCTGGTCACACTGGCACATACTAGTAACACGTGGAACACGCTGGTCACACTGGCACACACACAAGTACGCATGGCACTGGCACATAGACCACAACCACAAGCATGAGATGGAAGTGCTCCCCGACCCCGCGCGGCCACAGCACACATACCCTCCGGCCATATACTCGAGCACAAGGCACTGGTTCAATCGCTGGTCCTGCCCACTTTCAAGACACGCTCCCATGAACATGACGATATTTGGGTGCCTCAGTGCAGTCATCCTGCGTCATTTCGGGAGTGCCATGGATGAGAGCGTGTTGTATAGTGGACGTGTGTGTGTGTGTGTTTTGGTAGTTAGTGTGTGCGCGTGTGCGTGGCGAGTGCGTGGTGGGTGAATGGATGGATGGGATGCATCAATGCCAACATATGATAACCCCTAATCTATAAACGTAAAAAACCAATGCCACGACATTGCTTCTAAAAGCACTCACGTGTCAACCTCGCGGATGAGCGTATCAAGCGGGTTCTCGTTGGGTCCTTTTGAGCGGCTGGATGTGCGACCCGCGTTTGACCGTATGCGCGACAGAGACAATTTGCGCACAATTTTGGACCCTAATCCATCGCTTGTCGCCCCGGAAGATGCCGACCGCCCGAGAGCCGAGTTAATCGTCCCGTCAATGTTGTCTGGACTGAGTGTCCGCAGTTTCTCGTCGAGTCCTCCTGTATTGCTGGCAGACTTCAGTGTCTTGAGTGCGACGACTGTGCCTCTGAATCGGCCGAGATAGACCTCGCCAAATGAGCCCTGTTCCACGAACACACACACACACACACACACGCACACACACGGATGGTGAACGTGGGACAAAGGAGAGAAACATAGATATATAAGGAGTGTGATTGAAGTAAACTGCTTGCCCAGTGAGTGTACTCAAGAGTGAGTGTATCTTGAGTGGCGCACTCACAACAGGCAGCACCATCAGTCGGTGCAGGAGGTCTGACAATAACATACGGACGGCACAAACGCAATGGAGTAAACTTAATGATGTACACGCATGGGATTGACACATTCGGTCTATCGGCACAATAGCGGCCCACATAATATATGCTCCATAAACCTAACGGCACCATCAACGACTCCAGTACAACGCGCGGTGTGCACATGTCATGGATGGGTGATGGAATCACTGCACGATAGACCTCTCTCGCTGTTCACGTACCTCCCCAATCCGAGTCCCAAACTCTATTTCTGCAGGACGGATGAGCCAGTTTCTCGCTCGCTTTTCGGCGCCACTTTTCGAGCGCTGCCACACAATGATTGCGAGACCAACAAACACCAAAACGCTACCAGGGATTGCCACGGCCACAGGGATTACATACGACGCAACACCCCCGGCGACATTACCGTCAGTAACTGTGAGTGTGAGTGTGAGTGTGAGTGTGTGTGTGTGTGTGTGTGTGTGTGTGTGTGTGTGTGTGTGTGTGTGTGTGTGTGTGTGTGTGTGTGTGTGTGTGTGTGTGTGTGTGTGTGTGTGTGTGTGTGTGTGTGTGTGTGTACGTGTGTGTATGTGTGTGTCAAATATTTGAGTTTCGTTGTTTGTTTTGTCGATTGCGAAGGAGGGAAAAAAGGGGCAATTGCAATTAGTAAACCCGGTGTATGCAGTGTGTGCCATGATTTGTGGTGGTACCATACGGTTTTGTCTTCTGCGACTGTCGACACACGCTGAAGACTATGAGCGTTGGGGCCCGTTTGGCCACCGAAGGAAGAGGCAGCCCAACAACACAACAAAACAAGAACTAAGTCTCGCGTGGACTTTGCCGCACCTGGCGCCTGCTTTGGGTCGCCCACACGGAATATATTCAGCGCGCTCGTGAGGCCTTGGGATCCAATCCCTCCCAGTGCAACGACGGACAGGCGCGTGCTCACTGTGCACCACTGCGGAAAGCCAAGCGGCTGATATACGCACGCAGACGCATCACGTGACTGGTTGAACGAGACTATTGAAAACGAGTGGATTGCGTCCGGAAGATCCGCAGCCTGCCAATTGTGAAGGAGTAACGAGATTCAGTGAACGGGATGAGAGTTTGGAGAGAGTAAGAGAGGGAGAGAGATGTAGGATTCAAGTCAGTGACTTAGGCGCTGTGCCCATGGACACCACAAGAGATGGAGAGAGAGAGAGATGTAGGATTCAAGTCAGTGTCATAGGCGCTGTGCCCATGGACTCCACAAGGAGGAGAGAGAGAGAGACCTCAGTACTCAAAACGCCTAAGGCGCCCATGGACTCCACTGAGGGAGAGAATGAGTGGGTGTGATAGAGAGTGTGTTTGTGAAAAAGAGAGAGAGATGTAGGATACAAGTCAGTGTCTTAGGAGCTGTGCCCATGGACTCCACAGAAAGAGAGAGTGAGAGATTTAGTAGTTAAGCTGCCCTTTTAGCCCATCGGCTCTAGCAGTGAGAAACTCCAACAGAGAGTGTAAGTGTATGTGTGAGCGAGTATTGGAATAATCGCCACTGATTAGCGATGCACTGTGCATGAGCGGGAGAAAAAAAGACGGATGTCATAAAACGAAGATCTCCGCATATGTTGCAGTGGTGGAGTACATGCAGCACTGCAATTCCGAATTCCGTTGAAGACACAGAATGGATCCATACAATGCAGCCACTGAAGGCCAACTCACGTCGCCAGTGACCCACTCGACCCTGTCAATGTTGAGCGCGTGCACACCCGATGAGATGGACTGGAGGGCAGCAGCACTCTGCGAACCGCCGACACCGCCTGCAATCATTATGCGCGATGCGTCTGCCAGCCACCCGCGCGCACGTGACAGCGGCGGTGGTATGGCGCCGACCGGCATCAGCTCCGTCCATGTGCTTGACTCTGTTCCGTTAATGGTGGGTGTCGGCGGGGGTGTGGGTGTGCGTGTGCGTGTGGGTGTGTGTAAGTGCGCAAGTGTGTTTGTGTGTGTTAGTGTGTGTAATGTATGTGAGTATGTGTGAGTGTGTGTGAGTATATTTAGGGTGTGTGTGTGTGTGTGCGTGTTGGGGGGGCGGGGGGTGGTCATTCGGTGTTTTTCATACGCATGTGTAACACTTTGTTTGAGTGAATGACTATGAAGAAAACACATTTGGTTGCTATTTGCATACGCGGCACATTATACAATCGCAATGCCGCACAGGGGAAAATGTCGCGAAAATATAATGCATTAATAACAACTCGCCGACTCGCGGGATGAAGAATTATGCGATACAAATTAAGCCACATGACAGTGTAAATGCCCATAGAACCAACCACACACACACACACACACACACACACACACACACACACACACACACACACACACACACACACACACACACACACGCGCACACACGCGCACACACATGCGCACACACACACACAAAAACACATACAGATCGACTCACCAATCGTGTACTTGAACAGCCTATTCGTCGGCCCCGCGACAGTCTCTCCGCCAAACAAAAACAAAGTCCTGTCGTGTGGTCCACCGATGAGACACGCCGCGCGTAGTGGAGGGACAGTCGACGTCACAGACAGCGACTGCCACGTGCGGGTCGCCATATTGAAAGACCTATTGATTGAGTACATAGCATGAAGTGGGCCGGTGGGGTCGCGGTTAGTGCTTTGTGAAATATATGTTTAGGTATACTGCATATACAATATGTATATATAAGGTGTGTGTGTGCGCGTGTATATGTATGTGTGTGTGTATGTAGGCGAGTTCATGGCATTCATCGCGAATTTCGCAAATAAACTGACAGTGACGTCAGACATCATCGGATACCCACACATGCACAAACACACACACACACACACACGCACATGCACACGCACACACACACACACACACACACACACACACACACACACACACACACACACACACACACACACACACACACACACTCATGCACGCACAACGCACAGCCCCCTCACCAGAATTCGTTCGTAAGTGCTAAGCTGCTTGTAAAGCCGCCAAACATATACAGGGCATTGCCGACCTGCGCCGATGCAGACTCCGATCGACCCGATGGAGCGCCCCCGGATGATACAATGGACCAAGAGCCATCGGCTGCACAAATATATACAATGTTTTTTTTTTTGTTTATGAGAAAAGGTACGATGTACCAGACTGACCAGGACGAGACACAAACAGCATCGGCAAATAACTTTCCTAAGATACCCACTTGTGTTGTATGCCCTCATTGTGGCTGAAATGGTAGCATTGGCACCGCGTCCACCAAAAACGAACATGACCTCGCGGTAGGATGCGGCCACGTGATCAGAGAGAGGCGCCGGTCCGTCCGGGAGACGTGCGAGCTCGAAGTCGTCTGAGACAGACATGCGTATTATAAATATATCGCAAAGGAAAGGGAATACGTCAGTATGCAGGGACGGTGGCAATACTTGCGCGCAATGGACGCTGGCAGTGTTGGATGACAGTGTACCAGTGCACGTAGGCATTGAATGACGCTGGTGGGTGCCAAGCCCACGAAGTGCCCACATACACACACACACACACATGTGTATGATTAAGTGCAGGACAGTCATGCATGCAGTTTTACAGAGAAAGCATTGAAGATTATACCATAGTTGAGCATGTAAAGAGATGCAGTGACGGACGCCGCCTTTGTTTCTCCGCCGTAGACGTAAATGTTGTTGCCTCCATCGACAACCATGGTATGGCCACGCATGGCGGGAATGCGGTCCCCAAAGGGCACGATGCGCGACCACACATTCGGGGCTGGAGAAAGGTGCACACATTGCAACGACAGCAACACACGTGATTTGTGAACAACAAAATACGAAGGAATTCAAGTGTACGCCAGAACACGGCACGCACGTACACACTCATACAACACATACACAAATATACACATACACACACGCACGCATACATACACACACACACACAACGTATACACATACAGCACACACGCACACGCCCGCACGCACACATGCAACGCATACACATAAATACACACACGCACACGCACACACACACACACATACATGCACACATGCACACACACCTTGTCCCAACGCCTGCAGCTGCCCGTCGAATTGGAGACCCGTCGTAATGAGTTTATTTTTCAGCATGGTTGTGATTGTGGCGATGCGCTCTCCAATGGGCATGACGTGCACCTCGGGACATCCGCCACTGACTGCCTCCGTAACCACCGTTTTACGCCGCGACAACTCAGAGCACACGAGCGTGCTGTTGCAGGGCGACAGTCGCACGCCGTCGTAGGAAGCGTCAAGCACTTTGTTTCCGCCTGTGTATGTGTTCGAGGAGAATCGCTCGTAAATAGACTGATAAACCGCCGAATCAACGCGTTTTTCGGCAGATGTGAGGTATCGCTCTCGACGCGAGTCCGTCATATTCGCAAAAGTGGTTTTGCTTTCGTCTCCATCGACGCCGATGACGTACACACCCTTCCCAGCCGCATAGAAGATGGCACGTGATCCGCCGAGTGATCCCGCGGCAAACAGGACATCCACACCTTTGTCGATCATTGCTGCAGCGCACCGTGTTAAGACATTTTATGGGAAGGGGGGTAAGGGGGAGGGAGGG
>CALSCR010000528.1:0-11688 GCA_943704495.1 Pigoraptor chileana
GGGGGGGGTATCAATAGTGTTGCCTGCACTCACTTGCACACGTGCATCAGCGACGAACGCACAGAGCCGATCTTCACCGACAGCCGCGGGTGTACCGACTTGGGTCCGCCAAATATGTTCCATATGCGCCGTGATTGCTCTGCGCATTATTGACCAAATGGAGAATAAAGCTGTAAACAACAGAGCCCGAAACAGCTGTCTATCAAAGCAGGAACCGTCGCTCATCGCAGAAACTTATCAATGGGCCAACAAATCAGAAAGTGAACAATGCCCACAACAAGAATGAGACATATAATGAGATAAGAAGAAGAGCAGTGTCTGGAGAGGCGAGAAATGACGAAAAGTGCCGGCAGCGGAGAGAGAGGGAAATGACGACACAGTGCAAACAAGGGAGGGAGAGAGTGAAACGCACGCTTCGGGGGGTCTGGATTAAGACGCACTCCACGCTCAGCAAGCGTCCCTCCGTGCAATTCGAGAACGGTGTTTTTGGCTGCAGCAGGAGTGCCATCAGGGTTGAACACAGCAAACGACGCCCATCCGCACGTGAGTATGCCCGTCTCGTCCGGTGACGAGTCACGACTGTATGTGCGTATCAGTGTGTGCGCGTGGGCGAATGGGTGGATGAGGGCGTAAACGTTGAACAAACTTAGTGAGAATGCAAGGCGCAATCGTAACGCAAAACACAACGCAAATATTTAGAGAAAATGACTGCACATACATCTGACTGGTCAACTGTCGCTGGCCCTCTGTCTGCATGTTACGTATTGTGATGCCAAATAGTACATGTTGATGCCTGTTACGCACTGTTGTGCATGTTAAGCACATGTTGGTGCATACCACCCAGTGCGGTTGATGCCAAATAGTACAAGTTGTGGCCTGTTACAGTTTGTTTTGCATGTTACGCACTGCTAGTGTGCATGTTACGAACTGTTGTGCATGTTACACTTGGCATTCGGCTCGTATAACGTGTAACACACACGCCAATGTCACATATGGTGAATGTACCCACCAATAACGTATTCCAAGCTCAAACACCAGGCGCAGAGAGTCTGTCTTTTGGTTTGTGCGGACAAGCATTGTTATGTCCTTTGCTGTCCCGGAAATAGGGTGTCCCTGAAATCGCAACAGCAAACCAGTTGTCGCAAGATAAAATTAGACAGAGGACGTATTGGGGGGTGGGATGGGGTAAGGAATGGGGTGAGGGAGGCAGTTGGTATTAAGCCGATTGCAAGTGGGATAAATCGTGTCATTGGTGAGGAAGATACGTCCGGGTTCACACAAAATTCGGTAGCTATGCTTCGGACCTTCTGGGTAAACCTCCAGACAGGCGGTGTCTGTTTTGTGTCTTGTATAAACGCAGGAAGCTGCCAAACGTTGCTGACGGGCTGATTTCCATCGCAAATGGCTCTGTGGGCGCGGGTAGAAGCAACAGCACATCAGTGGGAAGTGCTGCAAACAGTGCTGCAAACAGCGGCCGGTAAGAACGTGGCAGCCATGTGTGCATTGCGCCGCTGAATCGCGGGTGAGAGCGAGCAGAACTAGTTGATTCACTGTTACCGTTGCACCAAAAAGGCATTTCACTCACAACAGAAAACAATGCTGTATAACAAAAATTATGTTGTGTAACATAAACACTGGGTAATAAAACGGCTCACATGCTGGCAAAGCGCTGGACGACAGTCACGCCTACTCCTGGCAGTGGAATGTCGAATGCAGCCACAGGGAGAACACTCCGTTGAAATGAGACTGGACGCAGCCGCAGCTGTGAGAGGTGGGGGTGAGAGCGTTCGCGATGACAAGCACGTGGGCTTCAAGTCAGTGACTTATTTGCTATGCCGTGAACTCGACGAGCGTACAGAGAGAAAGACACAGCGAGGTGAGAAGGTGTATATTCTGTCAACGTGTGGGACATCCAACCCTTTGTTCATGGTCAGGTTAGGAAGCATGCGGTGTGTGTGCAGTGGTTCATGGTTACGGCGACACGTGCTGGACGAGTGAGGACGGAGGGTTAGGACAGCCCGTGAGGATGGAGTCTACAGCCCGTACAGATGACAGGTGCACACAGCACCTTATTCCGTGTGTAGTCCCACTGCAAGTCGCGGTACCCAATGCCGGTATCCATCAGGCGTGGATTGAGCCATGCGGACACGCGGTAACGCTCTGTCCGACAAATTTACACAAAAGGATACAGACAAATGTCAATGGGAGCACCATGACATCAGTCCTGATTCTCAAACGCACCTGTCAAGCACTACTCTGCGTATAACTTACAAATGCAAATGTATCAGCCTCCCAAAAGCACATGACTCTCAATCTCAATGCAGAAGCGACAAACATGCACATAAATACAAAAAAACTCACAATACACACACACATACACACTACACACGCATACACACACACGCACACACACATACATATATGTATGTATATATATATATATATATATATACACATATCGACACATACACACACAGACACATTACACACACATACACACATACGCACATACACACTGCACACACACATATACACACGCACACACACACACACACAGAGCAAACTTCGGTTGCAGATGATGTGAATACACACCGTTGCTGTCACGGAGTGAGTGGAGGATCGACTCGCGGAAGCTCATTGGCATGGCACCAAAGGCACGCAGCACATCTGCCGCCGTTGTCTTTTTGCGTTGCGAAATGACGGTGCGAGTGGCGTCTTTGAACGATATGCGCTGCGTCTTCTTCGTGGGGCTCGCCAGTGACGCTCGGTCAGCGTCCATGTGGGACATCACGGCTGCATCCTCGTCATCTGCAAGTGACATCATATTGGCGATGCATCAATGTAAAAGTGCGTGAGAAAGAGGAGCTGAAAAAGCAGATTCACTGACGAAATCTTCGTCGTTCTGAGGAAGCCGCTTGCAGCCACCCTTATCAGTTTGAACTCACCAAACTCATTATCGTCAGCTTGCGCTTGGGATTGCGGCCTGGATACCTTTGTCGCTTGCTGCTTGTAATATCGATATATATATATATATATATGTATAAGTGAAGACGGCCACATATATGTTCGATGCAAGACTCAAATTAAATGCATTGACATTCAGATCAGTGGTTTCCGGTCCACCTCTATTTTCACCTCTATTTTTTCAACAACAGCCACAACAAAAAAAAACACATCGTGACGATACAAATAAGTATGGGATGCTTCAAGAGAGAGCAATAGAGCACAGGATCGCATGGCAGATAGCACCATGCACACGCACGACAAGCACACGCACGACAAGCACACGAGACGTAAGATTAGCACATACCGAGCCGAATTCATCTGGGGTAAACGGCGCCTGACTCGCACTCGGCTGCAAGACAGAGGGTTTGGTGTGTGTGCGGTTGGTATTGCTCTCAGAAGGCATCTTACTTAACCCTAATAGAGGGTGGATGAGGAAAGGTAAGAGAGGGAACGTGCAATGACAGTGCCACAGCGTTCCTCGCAAGGCAAGAAACGGTGCGTTCAGCCACCGAGATCGCAACTGAGATGAGTGTGGTGCAATGACGATACACGCAACGAGCGCGGGTCAAATGACGGGGGGGGGGCTAACCTCAAAGTAGGCTGACGGTACATATCCGACGCGTCCGGGTCCATCAACGACTTTGATCCACTCGCCAAAGGCCTCGATCACCTGAATTGCATTGTCAAGAATGCCACCATTCACAAGGCGAGCGGGTTAGGTTATTATTAGCGCTACGCTTAACCTAAGCCCAACAATTCTGACCCTAAGCCCGCACGACTACTGACCTGACAGCGCTCGCCCGCACGGAACCCAAGCTCCCCTTGGGCCGAAGTCGATGGCTGGTATGAATACAGCGCAGTGATCATTGCCCCTTCTTGCAGGTTGAGCCTGAAACAAAGGGTGGGGTGGCGATGTGTTACTATGTTACAGCCCTTCCCCAACACACGCCCGAGCACTTTCACAATGCTCGCAAACATGAGAACAACGTGCTCACCAAAAGCAATAATCAACGACACAAACACGCACATCACCCACATGGCGGATGCACGCGCCGCCGTTCCCGGAGGCAGCGCCCCTGAAACGCTGGGTCCTGCATCGAGATCCTCGTCCACGCTTCCAATTTCCTCTCCATCCTCATCATCCGTTGCGCCGTATTCGTCCGTCACAGCGCCGTCATATCCGTCATCGCCGTAACTCTCATCAAAATCGTGCGCAGATGACGACACACCCGCGCCCTTTGGCGGTCGCTGTTGTGAAACGGCCCGTGCGGCGGAGACGCCACCCGCGCCCGCACGAGACACGACGGACGATGGCTGCGATGGCGCAACCGAGGCTGGCTTGCCTGTCGACGCAGCCTGTACAGTGGACGCCTGTGCTGACCCTGCATGATGTGCGCGTGACGGCGTCGCGACCACAGATGCTGCAACGACAGCCGACATGGATGGAGGACGCGATGAAGTCGACGATGGAGCCACAGCCCCCACACCAGCCCCAGCGGATTTTGCCGAAGACGGCGGGCGTGCAGTTGTGGTTGCAATGGGAGCCGCTGACGGTGTGGGTCGCACGGGAAAAGGAGTCGCTGCAATGACACTCGATGCACTCGCAGTGGATGCTACGGATACCGGGCGAGCGGGAGTTGCAGCCACTGCTGCCGCTGGTACGGTTTGTGGAGAATGTGCAAGACCTCTTGCGTCCAATTTCTTCACGGCAGGATTAGAGTTAGGGTTGGGTATGGCTGTAACCGACTGGGGTGTCGGGGGCTGCACTTGCACACGCGGGATGATGGGCGTTGCCGCGGGAGGGGCAGCCGCAGAGGGGGGCGCTGCCGCATCGAAACTGGCGGCGGCAGCTCTGTGGCAAGGACATGGCATGGCGCACAAAAGCATACATTGTTATTCGGCTAAACACAGTATGTAAATGAGGGGTCACCAGAGAGATGATCAAAGTCTGCAAAAGAAGCGCTTGTCTGTGGGATGTGCGAAGGAAAAACGCAAGCAGAGAGTGATGGATCGGCATGTCAAGGGAGAGGGGCAGGGAGTGTGTGAGCATTACAACAAGGGGGAGGGGAGTAATACAGTCTTGCATTATTTCCTGGAGCAGAGGTCGGCACTTTCACGCCACAGTGTGCATGTGGCGGATGTAATGTCGATGCATTTGTGTGGTGGTGATGCTGCATTCAGCTCACTTCAAATAGTTCTCCTCAAACATATCATCGGGTTCCAGTTTCCGTTGCAGATCTGTCAATTGCTGCGATATTTTGGCGATTCTCATCTGACGGAGGGGCGTATGGAGCGCATACAGACATGTGTGAGTAAACGTTAGCCTTTGCTCACGTGAGAGAACATCAGTGATAGTTGGCATGGAGTCGAAATACTTCAGGTGTGGAGACAAGGGGAGGGCAAGCACGGAGAGGCATAGAGAGACAGAGAGTATCGCGTCGTATCTGCACAAAAGTGGCACTGCGCACACATGCACATGTGATACGGACATCGTTATATATTACGTCTATATCGACGCAGCTAACATCTGCTAACAATATGCTGCCCACGTGCCCACCATCAGCCGATGTCGGATGTCCCTGAATGCGGCGCCATATTCGGGCACATCGTCTGCGTCTGGGAGGTAGTCCTCAAACAGACCCCGCGTGTCTTCAATGTCGTCCTGAAGCTCAAGGCAGCTGCACAGACATAGGGGTAGGGTTACATACACAGGCAAACACATGCGTTGGGTGCGTGCAGATCAACGGCACAGGTTCTCATTGGCACACACGCGCGCACACGCCCAGTACAGCAACCACAACGCAATTGTGTAGGCATACACATGCCTTGGGTGTATGCAGATCAACGAAACTATGGCACACACATACACCCATGCAAAGTACATACAATGCAATTATGTTGACAACCCCATACATTGGGTGCATGCAGATTGACGGCCCACATGTTCTCATTGACACGCACACGCACACAGCGCACGCGCACACACACATCAGGCACAACACACACTACAATATGCAAGTGTACATAACATAGATAAACACAGATATTGGGCACATTAGAACATACAAACGCATGCCGACAGTCGAATAGACACAAGCAGAGTCACACAATACCCACGGACGATACATATTGATACTCAATAAAACACGCAGCATACATGCCACATACTCCCACACCACACACAACAGAATATTATACTCACTAAAATACAATACACACACTTGATACATCACAAAGCACGCATACGTTTGCAGTAGTCACGCAAACTGCCACACAAAACACACATCACTTCCACTTATAAACACGAGCAAGCAAGCAAAAGACAATTACACTGAGGAGTGGAAGCACGTTATATGTGTAGAAAAGCACACAAGGTGTCGAATAAGGCGTTCAACCAGATAAGAATCCATTGAGTGCACACCTGTTATAAAGCTCTTTGGACTGCGCATCTTTTTCGCGCGTTGTGGTGAGATCAGCGAGCCCCCGATACCCCTCCTCAAGCTCGAGGACGTCGGCGTCCAGGTCGTCTGCCGCGCGCGTCACCTCATCAATGTCATCACGCACTTCTTGCGGAATAGAGGACGCCATTGTAGTGACGGACGAAGCAAGCGCAGCATCCAGCAAGCAGCTGTATGTTTACCCAGCTAGGCGCCACAAATTGTCACTGCACGAGGCATGTCGAGCGGCGTGACGGCATTTGTAGAGTGAGTTCAGAGCAAAGCGAGACGTGTAGAACGAACAAAGAGACGAAAGGCTTACTGCTGCTACACAAGAGCGATCAATATGCAGATCAGTGCACTTCAATGATTTGCGGCGCCAGTCCCGGCATCCAGGCATCCGTCAGTACATAATCTGATTACACAGGCTGTGCCGGAGCCGTGTCCACAGGCTCGGAGTGAGAGCGGACAGTAAACAGTCACGTGCTCAGTGACATTTTGTTTTGCCTATAAATAGACTTTTATTACAAATATAGCACGCAGCAAAATATCAGCTGACAGTTTGTTCTTGTTCTTTGCCCACAGCCTCAGACGGCTCTCTCCGTCCGTCACACCACAAAAGCTAATGGTCGTCTATCATCGATCATTAATGTCCATTTTCTACACACAATATCGTCTCTGCTGAAGAAATTGCCGTGAAGAGTTGAAATCGCAGAGTGATTAAACGAAAAAATGGCAGCAGCTGCAAAGCCAAAGACGGCAGCAGCGGGTGTCGCCAAGAAGTCACAGTCCGCAGCAGGCCGGGTGCTTCTAGGGCTTTTGCTTCTGTGTGGCGCCATATATGGAGCGGGAGTGCTACTCCTTGTCAACGTCCCCGCCAGCCAGAGTGTGCTCATCCACTTGCACTGGCTCAGACTGCCTCTCTTTGCAAATCTGTCGGCGCCAGAGCAGTTCGGCTTGCCCGCCGCGCGATGCATTCACATGACCACTCCAGACGGCCTACGCATCAACGGCTGGCACGTGCTTCCGGCGGGAGATGTTGCAGTACGTGCATTGCGCCGCGTGCACGAAGGTGGCGAAGACCGCGATACCGTTTTTGATGATGCGCTCAGGAGCGAGGGATCCCGAGTGATTGTTTACTTTCACGGAAACACTGGCAGCCGCGCGCTCGCACATCGCGTCAATCTGTACAATGTCCTTGCATCGCACTTTGACAGCCATGTCATAGCAATCGACTATCGTGGATACGGTGACTCTGAGGGATGGCCAACAGAGGACGGCCTTGCTCTGGACGCGCGCACTGCATATGAGTGGACTGTGCGGCACCGCGGCGACGGCGCTGCTTCCGTATATGTGTGGGGGCATTCGCTTGGATCCGCCGTCGCAATCCGTCTGTCGAAGGAGCTGAGCGACGAGGGCACACCGCCGCGCGCTCTTGTTGTGGACGCACCGTTCACGCGACTGCTCGATGGCGCGCTCAACCACCCCGTCGGCTTCTATCTGTTTGGGTGGCTTCCGCGTGCGGGCTTTCTCATCGACCTGTTTATGGTCGACAAATTCGCGTCGATCGAAAGAGTCGCGCATGTGCACTGCGACATGCTCATCCTTCATGGAACACGCGACTCGATCCTTCCGCACGCCCTGGGTCAGCGACTGCACGATGCCACGCTGGATGCCCGCTGGGAGTCATTGGCGACACTCCACCGCTCACTCCAATTGCGGTTTGCTTCGTTTGATGGCGCCGCACACAGCAACATCTATCTGCAGCCGCGGCTGCTGACAGAGGTGTCCGCGTTTCTGGCGGGAAGGGGCACAGATTGAATCGCTTGTGGATAAACATGTCCCGAGGCATTGCTTTTGTCGCAGCATCTCGCAGGTCCCTCCACCGAGCTGTTACTTAGGGTTAGCATGTCTGATTGGTAACCCTAGCCTATTTTTACAATGTAACGCCTTTGCACGGTCTCAGCACTGAGTCTGACCGCCCGGCTATTTTCGCTTGAGACGGCACCATCAGAAACAATTCTCTCCGAGTCACTCTTATTTCTTCGGGGTGGTAACTGAATTCTATCGAAAACACTATCGTTGGCGTGTGGAAGAATGTCTTCCCGACGAACACGTAGCTCGGCTGCATCTGGTGGAAAGCGCCACGCCGAACAGGATGTACACACTGTCACTGAGGATGGCACCAAGGAAAAAATGGTGCGCAGGGCTGGTGTGGTTCAGCGAATGTCTGTTGTGCATCAGCAGTGCGTTACGATATTCATAAGTTTCACTGACATCGCAACACTTTCGCAGTGGATTGACGACACATCGGGAATATACATGCATGTATTGATGAACGTAACACTCTTGTTGACTCGTGTGGTTCCGCTGGTCTCATCCATGCCAACAGGCCGCGAAACGTCGGAAAACTGCATCTAATGTCTCTGCATCCAGCCTTCAATCAAGAAAATCCGAACCCACTCACGCTGACGACTCCCAGGCACCCACTGAGCTCGCCTTGCCTGCATCCACTCGGTCCGTTCCTTCCAATTGTATAGTGCCGGCGGGGAACAAGTGCTGGCTTATGAAGTCAGAGCCAGATTTGCGACTTGAAAAGGGTACGTGGCTGTTATTGTGTGTGTGTGTGTGTGTGTGCGTATTTATATATAATGTGTGTGTCGATGTCTGTGTATGTGTGTATATCTGTCTGTGCGGCTATGTATCACTGTATGTGCAGAGTTGTGTACATATGTTCCTTGCATGTATTAGCATCTTGTTTCGATCTCGCTGTTGTACAGGCGTCATTGTCGCAAGTTGGACGAACCAATCATGCCACTCATAGCGGACGCACTGCACACAAGGGTACTGAGTACTCAGTGCCCTTGGCCACACCGCACAAATGTCCATGTTTGAATGCAAGCATGTACTAACACTATCCCTATCCCTATCCCTCTCCATGTGCGCACTCGGCAGGTGTGGACATAAGCTGCAGCATCAAGAAGCTTCAGTCGCTGGAGGGAATGCGAGTTCCGTGGTATGGCGTGCGCAACTACCAGGCATGTTGATGCGAAACCCAGCGTCGCTTTGAAGTGCTAATATGCCCGTTGGTTGACTTCAGAAAGACGTGCGACTGTATACACTTATTGTGTGTGTGTGTGTGCCTCTTCGTTCCTATGTGTATATTGTGGGTCTATGCTGGTATATATGTGTGTCCCTGGTTATCGGCATTTTCTTTGTGTATACGTAATACTGCCCAACTATTCCCCCACAATAACCGTCCCGGTATCGTTGCCACTGATCTCACTGCCCACTTCTGACGACTCTCCTGCCGCAGGCGCGAAACTTCATGCGTGACGACATGCGCATTGGTGATCTTGCGTTCTTTTACCACAGCAGCTGCAAAGAGCCTGGAATCGCCGGCATTGTGCGGATATGCAAAGCATCTCATCCGGACGACACGCAGGCGAGTGTGCATCGCATGCCCTTTTATCGCGTGTGGTTTGCGGTGAAGATGATCGACCATTCGTTCACCCACTCTCTCTTTCAGCTCCGATACACACAATCCACATTGCACTTGTACGTTGCACTGTAGCACGCCACTCACTCTGGCACAATGTGTAGCCGACCACAGAAGCACGTCTCGTTCTAGTTATGTTCTCATGGCTGAAAAGTTTGATTTGGTCAATATCACATGCTCCTCTGGTATAGCACCATATTCATTCCGGTACACTCTTATTGGAACAAATGGACACTGCAGTTTGACGCCAAGAACCCATACTTTGATGCCAAAAGCACTCGGGAGAACCCGCGATGGCATATGGTTGAGGTGGGGTTTGTGTGTGAGCTGGAGCGGTTTGTGTCGCTTGCAGAACTCAAGGCATATGCGGATGGGCCACTGCGATCCATGGCGCTCCTGCAGCGGTCGCGGCTGTCCGTTCAGCCTGTCACTCTCGGTATGATGTAGTGTATGTGTGTGTCTTTGTGTGTATTTGTATATGAGCGCGCCCGTGTGTGTGTGTGTCTGTGTCTATGTCTGTGTCTGTGTCTATGTGTCTGTGTGTGTGGCTGTATTTGTCTAAGTCTGTGTCTGTGTCTGTGTCTTGTCTGTGTGTGTGTGTGTGTGTGTGTGTGTGTGTGTGTGTGTGTGTGTGTGTGTGTGTATGTGTGTGTGTGTGTGTGTGCATGTGTGTGTTCGTTTGTGTGTGCATGTGTGTGTGCGTTTGTGTGTGTGTGTGTATGTGTGTGTGTGTGTATTTGTATTGCTGCGACCAAGATACACGTTGTGAAATTGACCACGCTCACTGTAATTCACTGATGTTATTTTCCTTTGGCAACGGCTTACTGATTCATTTGTCGCTCTCTCGCAGATGTATGGGACTTTGTCATGAAGCTCTCTCTGAACCCGCAAACGTAGACAGTCCGCACACAAATAACTTACATCGCATAATAATAAACTGGTCTGATGAAGTCCAGGCACAAGAAGATGGCACATTTGTAGGGGTATGTCAATATGGTTTAAGCGATGATGTATTGAGTGACTTGCAACCACACACAACTGACACAGAAAACAACCTAAGCTTAGTTGGACAACGCATGTGCGACTCGGAGAGGGGTCTATCTGCGTGTCATCTGAGAGCTTGGCGTGCTTACTGGGGCGGGGCGGACCGCTCTTCGTCGGGGATGGCCTGGTATGCGCCGCCATAATCTGCGATTGAAGATGGCGGCAATGCACCGGAAAAGAAAAAATGTGGTTTGGGTTCGGATTGTTACGTTACTGCCCAGGAGTGCTTCTTAGCCTTATATGTGGAAATGGAAATACTGGTAGTTGCTCTATATTGATGAAGCTATTGTACGAAAATGTAAGTTGAAAGTGTGCATTTGAATGTATATGCGTAAGTGGCGCACACGCACAGCGGGCATTGCTCTGATCCTGGAAACAATCTACGAGAGAACAGCGCCATAATGCGAGTCACGTGCACGTCAACTCACCAGCAGAAGGAGCAGTGTTCTGGCCGCCGGTCGAGGATGAATAGGGCATCGAAATGGTGCCGCCGCGGTGCTTGTACTCAACAATGCCAAAGATAAGCGTGATGGGCTAAGGGGAGAGCGAGATTGTGCGTGGGTGTGCGTGGGTGTGCGTGGGTGTGCGTGGGTGTGAGTGGGGGTGTGGGTGGGTGTGTGGGTGTTTAGGTGAGTACGCGTGGGTGTGTGTAGGTGTGTGGGTATGTGGGTGTGTGGCAGCATATGTTTGTGTGTGCGGGGG
>CALSCR010000531.1:0-10569 GCA_943704495.1 Pigoraptor chileana
TGTAGGATTCAAGTCAGTGTCATAGGCGCTGTGCCCATGGACTCCACAAGAGAGAGAGAGAGAGAGAGAGAGAGGAGAGAGAGAGAGAGATGTAGGATTCAAGTCAGTGTCTTGGGCGCTGTGCCCATGGACTTCACACGAGAGCGAGACAGAGACACAGAGAGACAGATAGAGCGACAGGGGAAAGAGAAAGGGAGAGACACACAGAGAGAGCGAAGGCCAATTATTTGTTACTTGTCCGATGCCTTATCACAAGAATGCCTTATAACAAGAATGACAACAACAGCAACAACAACAGCAACAACAACAAGTAGCACTGAGTAATGTCTTACAACACGCAAACCTCCCGTCATTTCAGAAATTATAATTGACCAACAAACAGACAAAAAATACACAATACGGAACCCACCTCCACTTCCGCGGACGATTCCATCACTCCGCCAATCTCAAGCACCTGAAACTCGGGCTTGCTAAAGTTCGACACAGCCTTCAAGATCGGTCGGAGGTCGCCGGTGCCGTTGCACACATTCGCGACAGTGCGTGGCACGTGGGCGGGGTCGAGCACAAGAAGGCGATCGACGCCGGCGTCCAGACAGTGCCCAACTATCACGCGGCTGTGGCCTGCACGCATGTGTGTTTGTTGTTTGTGTGTGTGTGTGTGTGTGTGTTAGGTCGGCGCAGACCCAAAAGCACGTGTCCTAAAGACGCCACGGCTGCACGTGGCCAAATGAGGCAACTGCAGTCGCACCTTGATGCTGGAAATAGAGCGGGGGCTGATCTGGCTTGTCGGCAAAGTAGTCTTTAGCCCACGTGAGCAAATCTGCGTGGTCCTTGCCGGTCTCCCGGATAAACTCCCATACTCGACATCTGTGATGGATTGCAGGAACGGAAGGAAGTTCGTCAGTACAAAAGGACAGTACAACACGAACACATCGCATGGCGATCGATGAGATATATGCAAGTGACAAGCAGACAATTCAGATCTAGAGATTACGCTCGCACGCACATGCACACATAGGCAATGCATAGACACATTCGCGCGCAAGCACACACACACACACACACACACACACACACACACGCACCGAATATGAAATGATCTCAAGAGAGCGCATATTTCCGTCGTTCCAATCCATTTCTTTGTGTGGACCAGTTTGTGGCCCAGCTGCTCTGCCCCATCCACGTCAAATCCTGGTGACGACAGCAGGCGATGGTGAGGACGGAGTGATAGGACGTGTTGTGCATTATTCAATTGTTTATAAAAGTATCCGTGCAGTGAGGAAAGAAACGGGGTTCAGGTAGGTCAGTGAAGAAGGCGCTGTGCTGATGGACTCCACAGAGTGCGATGGTGGGTTGAATTGCATATGTACATGTGTGCATGTGTGTGTGTGTATAAGGGATCCTTGTAATTGGATATCAATGTGTGTGTGTGTGTGAGTGTGTGTGTGTGCTGGACAAGGCACATGACGATCACGTACGGTGAGGCACATTTGATACGTGTTTGTGTGCGTACATGTGGAGGTGCATGTGGGTGGTGGATGAGTGGGTGGGTAGGTATCTGCATGTCAACAGACTCACCCGCTTTCCAGGCGGCCTCAATAGCCTCTTGGATCTTAAAGATAGATGGTACAGCGTTACTTCCTATGTTAATATGTTTGAACAGAGATTGCAAGTGTAGCGCGGAAGAAACCCAAACAAACAATTTGGATTCGGGTTAACAAAGCAGGCAACATCCGAGTCCACACACATCGTATCTGAGCGCATGCATCGTGACTCCTTGAATCACGATGCTGCATGAATCACGATGCTGCATATGGCGCATACGTACGGGCATGAATACTAAAACACGCCTTTGGTGGTGTGCATCCAGTAGCGCGAGTGGGTGTGCGCGCGTCTTTGCTGTGACAGGATACGTACGCCACCCACCGCCAAACATGTGCACTCTGTACAATGGAATGCGAAGTAAAGCAGACGCAATCATCTGAAAGTTCCTATATCCGCAGCCCCATCCGCGGTCTCCAAGCGTCTGCGAATAATGGTCCGTGTCGCACGAGAAGAGCGCGGTTACTTTTGACCCACGCAGCAATGCCTTTGAAAAGCGCTGTCGTATGCATGACACGACACCTGTGGACGATGCACAACCAGGGCAGAGAGCATAAGGAAAGGGAGAATCAACGACAGAAGAGATATGTGGGATTCAAGTCAGTGACTTAGGCGCTGTGCCCCAGGACTCCACAGCGATATAAGAGAGGGAAAGGGTACACTGGGCTTTCAACAGTAGTGCGCAGTACAATGGACGCATTTGTGAGTGAATAAATAAATGCATTTGTGGGCGACTGAAATGTCCGTCGCTGATAACAATCACAAACACCTCCTCCCCATTGCCATCATCGAACAAAACAGGTACCGCGCGCATCCGCACACACCAAATGTCTTCTCCTCCTGCATTTTGCCGCATTGTAATGCTTCGTACAGCGACGCTTTCTTTTCCTCAAACTGCGTCGGTGTCATTTTGTTCCGCTCAACCTCCCGCGATAAGCCGCTGACATATTGTCGCGCGTACTCAGACTGGACAATGCTGCTGCTCTCAGTTGATGCGGCCTGTTTGTGTGCATGCAGGGGGGAGGAGGGTGTTATATGAGACGGGGAGTTTTTTGATACATTAACCAGGCTTGAATGCCATGATATAGAGTGACAGCAGAGGTACTTCACGCATGGTGCACTCGCAGTAACAGTCCATTCGGATGCACAACTGTATTTTGCAGTGCTCAATATCACACTCACACACATACACACACTCACACACACACACACACATCACAACATGCACACAATTATGAGCGCCATACAACGTGCGCACACATCCCCCATAATCACCCATCATAGGCAAACAAGTGATATCCATCACACCTTCTCGGCCCCTGCAGATTCAGTGCCACGCTTTGCAATGAGCAACTCTTCGATGCGGCGTGCTTCCTTCACTTCCTTTGCGTGTTTGTACATGTGCGAGTCCCAGCTAATGTTGGGCACTGCACGAGGAAAACCACCGAATGAGTCATGCGGTGTTACACTGGCGAAGATGTGGGATTCAAGTCAGTGTGCTGTGCACGTGGACTCCACTCCACAAGACAGAGAGATGTAGGATTCAAGTCAGTGTCTTGGGCGCTGTGCCCGTGGACTCCACAATACATTGGCGAAAATGGAGAGAAGATGGAGGTCAACGACATTGATGTGCTTCAGTGGGCGCACCAATGAAATGCAAAGTGTTTCGATGAATTTTGAACGATAAAGACAACAAGCTTGTGAGAACATGTCCTGCGAACACGAGTGCATGCGAGCATTAAGCCTCACATGTCTCAGTGTTCCGAGTACTGAAAAAAGGGTGCCTACATGTGTGGTTTTAAGAAACACAAAGACAAAGTGGACCACTGACCTAGTTCAAGACAATGCTGGTGAGTGCAACGGCGATATCCCGCTGTGAGAAGGGGGTGAAGGTGAAGAAAGGAAGGGGGTGAAGGTGTGGTGGAATTGTGTAAATGGCAAAGAACAAGAAGGTAAAGGGAAACATACGTTGGCATGTGGCCTCAATGGAGAGCACAAAGCCTGATTCGTAAAGGCCCTTTCCTCATAAGAAACAGATCGCGCGCACACACAAGCGCACACACGAACATACGTACACCCGCAGCACACGCATACACCTGCAACAGACGAACATACGTACACACGCAACACACTAACATACGTACACACGCAACACACGCACATACGTTCACACGCAACACACGTACATACGTACACACGCACACACGAACATACGTACACACGCAACACACGCACATACGTGCACGCGCAACACACACTCACGTGGCGGTTTCTCTGTCGCGTCGCTGCTCTTCTGCCGCTTTGCAACTGCGCCCACTTCCTCCTTTTGCCCCCTAGGAATCTGAATGTGGACCAACCCGCTGCTGCTACCCGTGCCTCCATGAACAGTGGCAAGATTGGTGGGGATGGCATCGTGCTTGTTGTTGTTGCTTAACACAGCCGCCGCATCTTCCTCTCCAAAATGGATCCCAATGTGCGCCTCCACAAGGGCTGCAGAGTCAAATGATGCACTACACACGGGACAATCCACTGCAAATACAGAACGGCGTCCAGATTAAGTGGACCATGTATTTCCTGGATTTGTGCGATTGAATGTGTGTTGTTTCTCTGTGCATACTTGTGCGTGTTTGTGTGTGTATATATGGGTCTATGTGTCTGTCCGATTCTGCAAAGCGCATGTGTGTGTCTGTGTGTGTTGGCAGACTGGATTTGCAAAACACAAATCTCAACATTACCTTGCACGGAGTCTTCTCGTGGTCGTTTCATCTTGCTCATTAACCACACTAACGCGATGGCAGTGTGCGTCTCGACGGCAAGTCTCAATTTATCCGACGTTGAACAAACAAGAATTTTTTTATGTTGGCGTGCACTATCGCAGAAGCAAAACTCTATGAGATCTCGTTCATAGACATGGAGTAGCTGCAATTTTAAAGGTGGCGCCGTATTGTAGCAGTGTTGCATCGCAAACAAGTTTATTCAGTGATTGAGTGGATCCACTCACCCGACTGATAGCCCGCCGAAATTCCGAGTGTGTCCAGTGTGAGTCAATTAGTACAGTAATGTCACCGCGGCGCTGCACATAGATGCAGTACCACACGAGGCCGGTTTCGATCCGAGTGGTTCACCAAACTGTTTGAATGATGGGAAGTACCTTCATCCTTTCCCGCGCAAATCTGCATGCTAATGTTTCATAGGCACCCCGGCAAAAGTTCCAGAATGTTATTGATGCTGTTCGGATTCTCTCGTGAATTGCAACTGATCATGAACAGACAATAGAACCGATGAAACTGATTCGCCACAAGCAGTTCATAAGATGCGTCCCACTTTCACAATGGAATTATACCTGCAATATTACTTTGTTGCGCATTGGCGTGCCGTGTTTGTTTTGCTATTTAAAATTGACGGGATGCCCCGTGCATGTTCAAGATTCACAGTCAGTGCATTTGTGGTAACTGGCAATAAGATTACAGCAATCAAACACATTTATATTCTTCAATAATGTGCCATAGAAAGTGGCAGTCAAACTGTGACCTGGTGTATGTGGATCGCCGACTGCCCGTGATCATGGTGAAAGACTTCTATTATGTTAAGTAAGTCTCAAGATCACTTGTCCACCACAGTTGCATGAGCGCATGCTGACTCTGAGCTACCATGTATCTAAAATACATCAAACACTAACACAGACAAATGTGCGTATATATATGTGTGTATATGTGTGCGTGGAGGGCTGCCATCATACTCGACTGATCTCCTCGAATGTATGTGATTTCGTGCAATGCGATCCTCGCCACATGTATTGCATGACGTAACGGTCGAGTTGAGCATCCAAAGTTTTTTACACGCCCACGCAAGAGTGCTCATGTGGAATTCAAACCAATAGACAAGGGATGAAATGAGAGTCGTTTTCGGTGATGTGTGTGTCCGGTCTATTTTCAGATTGACTGACGCGTGCTGTTGCATTCCGCCAGCCGAGTGGGCCATCATACCAAAGCCGACTACCCACGCACAAATTTGCCATGAGTTTTCTAAGAAGAGCCCAACACCCACACATACACACACACACATATACACACACACACATACACAAACACACACATAATTCATTCTCCCATGTATATCATATCATCGCACCCACTGAGGGATGAGCGCCGTGCAGGTCAATGGAGGCAAGTGGGCTCTCTGTCGTTGAATCAGCCAAGGAGGACCATGACGTCATGTGAGATTGGAGGGACGGTCAATCTCGCACTCTGATTGGTCAGACGGCGTGTCGGGAATCTGCAAAAAAGTGATGACGATGGTTCACTGACGTATCGGACCACTCCCCTCTCTCCCATCGCATATCCCGCTCTCCTTTCTCTCTCTCTCTCCTCTCCTTTTCCTCTCCTTTCTCTCTCCCTCCTGCTGCGAATGGCCCTCTGTGCATTGCATGCATTGACTGCGCGAATGGATTCTCCTTTCTGTCTCTTTCCGCAATGTCCACGGGACTGTGGCGCCTCTCTGGAATTTCGCCGTTTCACGCATTTGTGTCTCTTTGGCGATTCGCACCGACGGCTTCTTTCCCATACGACACCCCACTGAGAGCATGCCATACCGTCATGCCCGACATATTCGGCGCCATTGGACTCACACTGTGGCTCATAGCCAGTCTTTGCGGATGCGTCGCGCGTGCCCTGCAGTTCCCGTCAACTCGGTTCAGCAGTTCACGCGCGATCAGCGGAGACTAATCTGAGCCGTCCTATCGTCACGATGCGTGAACACACATGCAGTGGCTCCTCAAGGTCTGTCAGCACAAATTTCAGGGGGGACGGCATATAAGCATCACTCGAGTCATTTGAAATTTTTGGTTGAGATAAGTGCAAAAGGTCCTCAGAAGATACGCTGTCCGTTGATTACGACACATCTTTCGCACTCGCGCATCGATCTCGCCTACAACCGTAAGCGCCAGTTGGCACACGATATATACGCAAACGGTGAGTCCATGTCCCCTGAATCTCATAATATTCGCATTGGTCGAATGTTCCGAACCGTGAAACCCTTTTGAACACATAAGCCTCGGTTTGTGCACTTTCAGAAACACTACTGATTCAATCCAACAAATCATTCCAACATCTACTTGCTCATTCACACTCTCAACACGAACAAACGAAAATTTCATCGCAAACCTTCAAACTTGCACAGCAGAACGTTATCCCTTCGGCAGGGGTGAGAAGGATTCTTACTAGCAAGAGTGTGTCAGCAGCGGCAGAAAGAAAATGACTTCCGTGCGGAGTGTCAACAGAATGAACTGTGCCTTTGATGTCGACATTAGCGACCTCGTTGAGCAGCGGGAGACGTGGCCGGCTGTTGCAATCCGCCTCGAGCGCCACGCAAGGAAGAAGGAATGTGCTCGTGTGGTGAATGCGACGGACATTGAGGCCAGGCTTGATGCCGCACGAGAAAGGCGCGAGGTGTGTGTTTTGTGCGATGTGTGTCTGTATGTCTATGTGTCTGTGCTGTGCGCTGCGTGTGTTTGTAAGGGTATGTATAGGCTTTGTTGCTTCGCGAACAACTTTCATAAACAGTCACATCGAGTTCATTTCTGCACTTTCGGAAGTCCACAAAGGTGGTTTTACCCACTTGGTCGTGACCAATTTGGCAACATCCTTTCATAACCTTTCGCTCTTTCTGAACATTCGCATTGGTCATTGGTTTACGCAGGAAATTCTGGACAGGCGTCGCAGTGGACTCACCAACGTCATTGAGCTTGCCCTCCTTCGCAGTGAGGAGCAGGAGCGGGAGCGCCGTGAGCGCTGGATGCGAAAAATTCACCTCAGGTGTGTGTTCATTGGGAGTGTGTGTGTATCTGTGCGTGCAGTTTACATAGTAGAACGCACACGTCAATCATATTTCACGACAACAAAACCCAATTACATATCACTTATAATTTTGCGTCGTGATGGTCTGTGTTGATGTTGTTGCTTCTCCAGGGAGCTGCTTGCCGCAAGCACTCGTCGTGAATTGGCGCGTCAGCGCACGGCTGAGATTGAAAGGCACCGCGAGCGTGCTGTGACTGTCCAACAACACGTGAGTGTGAAATCTTTGCGTACACGTGCACACGCACACGCACACACGCACACACATACGCACACACATACGCACACTCAAGCATGCAAACGCACGCATAGGCATGCACACACATGCACACACACACACACAGCACACGCAAACACGGCTCACTTCTGTGGAGGTTCATCAATTGAGTTTACATTGCGCATTGATAAATCATGCGTGGCGCAATCCGCACACTTCTTCGACTCACACTGTACACGGTTCGCACACGCAGGAGCGGATGAGGACGGAAGAGTTCCGCGATCGCGCACGGAAGCTCGACTTCGAGCTGAACTATGCGTCGATGTTGAGGGAAAAGCGGCGCGTTGCCAAGATTGACCGTTGTCGCGAAGAGGTGAAGAAGGTCCGCGAGCACGTAGAGCGCCGCCGCGATATGGACCGCAAGGTGAGAAAGGGACGACACTCTTGTGTTGTCTTCATCTTGGGTCGCCTGCATCCAGAGACTGTGCATGCAACAGCGAGATAATGGAGAGATTTGTGGATATAATGTAGAGGCCATGGACACCAGGGAGCAATCGACCATATTACTGCCTGTTACTCCTCTGCTGCATGATCAAGAGAGAGAAAACACCACAGCCACCCACCATCGTCGTCTTTGGTGTGCTTAAGCTGGCTTCACGCTCCTGTTACGTGCAGGCGATCATGTCGCGTATTGCCCTTCTGGAAGATGAGCTTGCAAAGGCGGAGGAAGCGCGTTCAGCAATGGAGGGCGAGAGAGTTCGCAAGTGCCGCAACCTCGCCACAAAGCCTGCGCCTTCCGTGAGGGTGAGTGGGGAATTGTTGGGCCTATTACACCTGTTGTGTTGGTATGTGGCGCGTGGCGTGTGGTGATGGTGGTTTCTTGTGGTTATCGTCCGCGTTGTATGACGGCATCTAATTGCAACGCACACGCGCGTTAATCTTCGTTCTTCTTGCGCATGCAGGGAGAGCGAGCGGGACAGTGCGTCGCCCGAATGACAACAGAGGCCATGCGCAGTTTCCGCGAGGAGTTGGAGCAAAAGATGCTAGAAGCAACACTTCGCAGGTTCGTCACACTTGACCCCAATGTCAGTCCATCCACGTACTACGCCCCCTCGCACACGCAGACATGCACACATTCACATGCACACACAGGCGCCATGAACTACAATTTGTAAGCTCTTCTGCGAGTTCATGCGTCTGATAGTCTGCGTTTTGTCCATCCGAAGCTCACGTATTGCTTACGGTCGATCTATTGCAGGCAAAAGGCGCTTGATGAGCGTGCGGGACATGCTAAGGATGACTTGCGCCGTGTTACCGTTATCCGCACGTCTGGACAGCCGCGCCAGCCAATCGGCGTGCACAGTCGCACCGCGTGGGGCTCCAAACCGAGGTATCCTGTAACCCCGACCATCACCGACGACGACAAGTGCGCACCTGCGCTTGCCTTTTCTGGCATTCTGGACGGCAGTCGTCGCATGTCCCTCCGCGAGAAGAAGTGCCCCGCCCTCGCTCTTGCCATGGCTAATTCGGCACTTGGTCTTGGGGGTTGCGGCAATGGCAGCCGCGACGACGACCACTGTGGCGAAGATGGCCTCGATGACGATGCGCACTTGACTGACGAGGCGTGTGGGTTTTCCGCAGACACCCAGTGCGAGCCCTCGGGATATGTTCCCCCGGCACCTGTGCTTCCGTTGGCGTCGCTGCATCACGGGCGTCGTCACACTCACGAGATGACGCCATCGCTTGTGGCCATTGATAGTTTTGAGAACATTACGATGGAGGAGCTGCAAGTCGATGGAGGGGAAGCGGTCGCGAACGATGCGAAGGAGTGCATCAAGACCGACGTCGCAGAACAGGCGACCGAAACCGTCGCACCCGCTCAGGCGGACGGAATTGTCGACTGGGCGCTGAAACTGTTTTACATTCGCTAGGAGCCACATGTTGGATTATTAAGTCAGTGAAGGCATTCGTGCACTACGCAACTGCTCCTGCCCTCCTCTCCTTCCTTTTGTGTTTGAACTCGCAAACTGATCCCATTTTGCCTCTTTTTTCTACTTTACACTCTGCCCCTCGCATACTGTCAGTGCCTCACCTTCCACTTTGCTCTCACGCCGGCCGTCGGTTTAGCTGGTGATGAGTTCTGTACATAGACGATGAAGACTTTGTTGTTGTTGGTGCGGTTTTTTTTTCTTCTCTCCCCTTTTTCTCTTCTATTCATTTGATATGAATAAAGGTTGAATGCACTGTTTCATGTGGCAGAGTTTCAAAAAGTCGGACAGATAGAGTGTTCGTCACGTGAAAAACGTGGCTGGCGGTGATTATTGTATTGGAATTGTATTGTGCATCGCTGCTGGGTTTGCGTCTAAGTTAGTTGCGGCATCAATTGAAAGCGACCAGAATGTGATGTTATACATGAATACAAAGCAACCCAAACAAAGTAATCGGAGGCATCTTTATGGCACAAAATATTCAAACTGGTGCACAATTGTGAAAGGATCGTTCGTTCGATGCTTTAGTTAAGCTGAAAGCCGTGGAACAAGACGAACAAGAGTACTCGGGACTGGCTGAGTGACAGTCGCTGCCGACTCCCCGGCAAAAATTGTAAACAAACAGCAGGGGTCACGTGATTGATATCACAGGCGTTGCCGGTTTGATAGGAACCGGTCACCCTCCGATATGTTGTGTTTGTGCCACCCGCACTAAGGTGTGCTCACCAACAGCCACCATTCTCACACACACACACACACACGCATATGCACACACACACACGCACACACACACACACACACACACACACACACACACACATGCACACACACTACACGATCGGATCAACTTGTTTTCCTCATATCACAAAGAGAAGAAAAAGAATCTCCCATTCTCAGTGCGCAGTCCTTC
>CALSCR010000532.1:0-11026 GCA_943704495.1 Pigoraptor chileana
GCACTGAGGCTGCAGACGGAGCAGGTGTGGGCACTATCTGAAATGCTTCACACACACGCACACACGCACACACACGCACACACACGCACACACACGCACACACACGCACACACACGCACACACGCACACACACACACACAACACACACACACGCACACAAATATACTATTGTGCTTTAGTCTCACTAAACCTGTGACGCGTTTTCTCAACAGAGGACGTGCAAAAGGAGGCCGATCAAAACAGACCGATTCCGCCATACAACGAAGGGGCGACATCCCCGGAGGAAATTTACAGCCTTGACAGCAGTGAGTTGTGTGTGTGTGTCCATCTGTCTTTGCGTCTGTGTGTAATGTGTCCTCTTTCTGTCGCAATGTGAGTCGCGCCCGTTTTCCTGCGATCCCCCTGCCGCACTGACTGCCTTGCCACCTGTGCTGCGTGTGTCCAGTCATTCCACCCGAGGAGTATGATGCACTCAAATTGCCGGCGAAAGCGCTCTCAAAGGCCTCGCGGGACGAGATCGCGGCGTGGCGCGCAGACGGATCCCTCCCCGAGTATGTCGCCGCCCGTGTCGCGGAGCTTCCCGGCGGCCCGCAGCAGCGCAACCGCTCTGCCCGCATTCTGCTGCACTTGTCGTACATGCTCCGCTTCCGGGGCATTGCCGATCGCCGCGTGGGGCCGCGCGCCGTCGCCGAGGCACTGGGCGACGCACCTGAGGCGGTTCAGGCGGGGCTCATCGGCCGCTTTGTCGAGGTTTCCGGGGGTGACGGCGAGAAGACAACGTGCGTGTGCATGCATTTGCTGCTCATTTCTCTCTCATGCGGAGCTGCAGAGGGGCATAGCGCCTATCCTCCATCTGTATCCAGAGCTCCCCCTTGTGGTGTCCCTGGTACAACCGCTGATACCCTTACTTACTTTCCATTTGTATCGCATTGCTGGTCAATTGCAACGGAGATGGGAATCGCGTGTGCAATTTGTTCTCTTTTGTGGTGCTCCATTCTCTTTTGTGGTGCTCACTATCTGACATGTGTGGCCCGGTCCGCCATTGATACGCAGGTATCGCCTGCCCCTGCGCGTCAAGCACAAGCTGGTCTCGTACATTCTTGCGCTTGCACTAATTCTCGATGGCTTCACACTCGACCTCGCACTCATTTCTAAGGATCTTAAGATGAGCGCCACAAAGTGAGTCGTGTTCTGGGCCTTTGCTCTTGGCAAGTAAGTGTGTGTTGTTGTTTTGTGGTGTGTTGTGTTGTGTTGTGCTGTCCTGACATTGTGTAGGTCTTCTGACCATAAGCTCGTTATCCCACACACACGCGCACACACTATCCCTCCTCCTCCTTCAATTTCTGTCTCAACACAGGGCCACTGAGCACTGCCGTGCGCTGGGCTGTGTTGTGCGCACAAAGAAGCTCGCCGACGGAACTCAGACAAAAGTTGCAACACTGGGGGTGCCATTGACCTTCCCGCGGCCGCGTGGCACGAAGAAAGGCGGGGCTTGAGTGTGCCAATCAACACCGGATTCAACCAAAGTGCAGCCAATTGGCGCCAATATTACTCGTCAATCATCCAATTCAATTCTGAATAGTCAACTTAATGTTACTATGCTTAGTAACGAGTGGAGTCACGTGGTATGGTCACGGGGCCAATCAGTTTGTTGGTATTCGTCCTGACATCACTCTCAGTCACTGACAGCCACCGAAAGCGATTTCATACGGGCAACATGTGTTTCTCAAAAAAGGCAATCCAGTCCAACCAAACACCCCACGCACACCCAACAAACAATCGAACAAAAGTGGGTTTATTCTGCCGTTGCTGTATTCACCTGGTTGCTATTTGGTTCTTTGGGCCAATTTTCGAGGCAATTGGCGCATCGCTGCGAAATGGCGGCGATAAAGGTCATGGATGAGGGTATGTGAAACGTTTAGATAGGATTCAAATGAGTGGTTTGGGCGTTATGCCCATGGAGGACTGCAAAAAGTGACCAGAGAGACAGGATTGCGCATTTGCACTTGATTCGCACCCTCTTCTTCGCCGCATTCGTGCGCTGATGCTGAAGATACTGAACCCCCCCCAGATGCGGAGGAGCGGAAGGCAAAGCACGTGCGATTCCCGGTGGGCGCACTGGCTTCCCTCAGTGCTCCCTGGCGCACCACTGGTGGGTGGATGGGTATGGTGTGCGCCGATTTCGGACTGCACTTGTTGGGAATGAACTGCGTATAATACCCTTGTGTGCAGTTGTTGGCTGCCAAATCGAACAGAGTATGCGCTGCCCTTGTGTGCAGTTATTGCCTTCTGTGAGTGGTTCTTTGCGTGCGTAATATAAGTGGAGGGTTGTTGTGCTTTGCCTGTTAGTTGGTTGTCCATGTGCGTGCACACTCGCTGACGCACGCGCATCTCGGTCCGTGCAGGGCCGGCAAGTGCCAGTGACGGCGACGACATTCCGCCCGATTTTGAATTTCAAATGCGGCACAACTTGTCGTGCGAATGGATAGGCCATGAACCGACCAGCGTGCTTGCTGTCATCCGCCTCCTTGCAGACGGGTGTGTGTTGCACGGCGTGCTGTCGGCTGTCACAGGCCATTGTGACCTAGTATGTGTGTGTGTGTGGTTGTTTTTGTTCAAGCATCGTAGGTTTGCAGAGTGTGCTGCGTGTGCATAGCAGAAGAAGAGGGTGGAATGACTCTTTATCAGTGGGCTTCCGTGCACTCGCATGCTGGATCGCCTCTAGCAATGGCGAGTGCATGGGCGCTGCACCTGAAACGCTGGCTTGAACCCTACATGCCTCTGAGCAACGCGCCCTCTTCTCGCGCACTGCGCCATTGACTTGCCTGTCTCCTACGTCCACATCACGTGATTCCAGGACCTACGGGAAGGTCTATCGGGTGGCCGAGCGCACTACAAAGGTGCGACTGGCTGCAAAGGTGCTGTCCATGCGCGATCCCGTCGGCGTGTGCCTGATAGATCGGCTACAGGCCGACGTCCAGACGCTGCGCGAGTGCCGCCACCCAAATATTGTCACGCTATACGGGTGCATCAGGACAACTGAGAGCCTATGGGTGCGTGTTGATGTGCATGGCGATTGCGTGGGCGTGTCTGCATGCCTGATGCTGCAAATTGCTTCACCTGCTGATCCGTTGCTCACAACTGCAATTTTGTCTCCGCTCAAACCGGCGCTCCCCTCCCCGCCCCCCGCCCCGCCTCCATTGCGCGTGTGCGGTCGGTACAGCTGCTGATGGAGCACTGCGACGCGGGGTCAGTAGAGGACATTATGCGTGCGATAAAGAAGCCCTTCGCCGAGCGCCACATTCGCGCCATCCTCGCCGGTGCGACCGGGGGCCTTGCGTTTCTGCATGCCCGCAACCTGCCTCACCGTGACGTCAAGGTAGGCATGCATGCATGCACCGGAATGCCCTCCAATGTGTGTGTGTATTTATGTTCCTGAAGTAGAACGCACTTTGACTGCACTACATCACGCACGTCAAATGATGCGAATTGAATGGATTGGAAAGTGGCGTCCTTCTCATCCATATGACGCCTCTTGCATCTTTGGTATTTTTGATGTCGTACGCACGTGTCTTCAGTGTGGCAACTTCCTTGTCGACCTGCGTGGCGTTGTTAAAATTGGTGGGTTGGCCAAGCGCATTGACACCAGTACATGTGCGCGCAAATTCAGGCAGCTCGCACACACACATACATATGCACGCAAGTGCGCTCACACACACACACCCACACACACACGCGCGCGCGCGCGCATACATATACACTAATGATAGCGGGCGCTGGCAATCTCTATGCCGCACATGCACACACCGGTTGTTGCTTACACTGGTTTGTTTGCCCATGCCGTCCTAACGTTTGGCAGGCGATTTTGGCGTGGCACTACGTCAGTTTCAGGAGAAGCAGGCGCGTGGGTCGCTGCTCTTCATGGCCCCAGAACTCCTCAAAGAGGCGGATGTGCCCCACAGCGCAAAGGTACCAATCGCAGCGATTGCTGATTCTATTTTATATGTATGTATGTATTGGTTACGGAAGGTCTCTCTCCATCTCTCTCTCTTTCTCTTGTTTTGGAGTTGATGGGCTCATTATGGCAAAGGCGTTTTGAGTACTGAAGCTCCCTTTTGCTGCTTGAGGGCGCATGCAGCTGTAAGATTGTTGGAATCGCATTTGCTTTGCGGCCCATATGCCCGCTGAACTGCCGTGATGTCTTTTGCGCCACTACAGACTGACGTGTGGAGCCTGGGCATTGCCGCAATTGAGCTCCTGGATGGCGAGCCTCCGTATCTGGGCATGCGGGGCGATACGGTGGGTAGAGCGATGATATTCATATTCGCTCTGCTTCCAGCTGTAACCCTAACCCCGTGCCTACCCTAACACCATGCCCTAACCCCATGCCCCCAGGTGCGATCGCGCATTGCCAAGAGGGAGCCGCCCAAGTTGAGCGCCGCGGGACAGCGGAAGGCGTCATGGGAATTACGCGATTTCATGGGCCATTGCCTGCGCACCGACCCCGCCGACCGACTGACAACGGCAGATCTGCTCAAGGTACCTCACGCTCTCTCTCATTCTCTCTCTCTCTGTTTCTCCCTCTGTCTCTTGTGGAGTTCGTGGAGTCCATGGGCACAGCGCCTAACATACAGACCCGAGTCCTACATCTCTTGGAGTCCATCGGCACCTGTGCAGGCGCCCCATACCGGCCATGGCTGCAATGCGGGCGCACTGCCATCCACGTGTCCCCTTCTCTGACAAAACTCACAATCCTCACCCGTGTCGTCACATGCCATTCATTTCTTAGTGTATGCAATGCAAGGAATGCAGAATGCGTAGTGGCGTAATGGCCAGTCCGCTACATAACATGTCACATTAACCCGCAACGCTACCTGTCTCTGCTCTCTGTCGCATGCACGCAGCATCCGTTTTTTGCAGCCGGGCGCACCGACACACAGGTCCTTGTAAAACGCATCCGCAAGTTCATGCGAGTCCGGGAGGCGGAGGAGGCAGAGGAGGACGACGAGGATGGCGACGGCGTCGAGGGACTGCGCCGTCCCGCCATTGCCGACAGAATGCCGGTGCGTGCGCATACGTAGTGGTGTAGTAGCTATGTATGTACATCCACTTTGATTAACGGGGCATGCATCAATAATCTTAACATCTGGCTTGCACTGTCACGCTCTGTCGCGCAGGTTGGGCTGTCTGAGGCCATACTGCGGCCAATCGACAATGCGCAAGGCCTGGACCCCGAGGACACCACGGACAAATATGATCGTCCGTGGACAGCAACGGCGTCCGGGGGAAGTGCAAAGGACGGCGCGCACGTGCTCTCGGCGGCCGATGAAGGGAGCGCGCTCCTCGGCGGCGGGTTTGATGACCGCGGTCGCTGTGGCCAGTGCTGTGTTGTGCAGTAGCGCGGTAGTGCAGTGGTGAGTGGGCGTGATGCCTCCGTCACAGCAGCCGCTCCCGACAGCGCAAACACAGCAGCGTGGGGCCGGTGCATATTCGGCACAAGGTATGAATCCGCGTGGTTTCACACGCCGTGGGTGCTGCATTTCACACGCCGTGGGTGCCAAACAGCAGCTTGAACGCAAGCTCAACAGCCACTTGGGGCGCCGATTCGTGACAGCACACGTAAAACTGACCCCGGCGAGGCGATACGTATTTGCGCCTGAAATGCGTCCAGAAAGACGCCGTCAATCGGCAGCCACCAAGCACAGGATGCTCAATCATGCAAGAGGCGTGCACACAAGTTACTGCGAGAGACAGTGCACGCCCACACCAATAGACAGTGGGGCTTAGACTCTGTTTGCAGGGCTCGACCATTGGGCGTGTTGCGTGCCCGTGTCTGTGTCTGTGTCTGTGTATGTGTATGTGTATGTGCCTGTGATCGCACCCACCCAACTGCCCAGTATCTGAATGCCTCGGCCGTGTTCTTGCGCGGTTGGTCGTGGCCGAGCGGGTCTGCTGTCGACAGAAGCACGCCCAGCTCGCAATCCCCGGGGGCACGTGACAGTCCTGCGCGCAGTGCGTGACATGCTTGCGCAAAGCAACTGGCGACCTCCTTTGACAGACGCGATGCCGCGCCGCCTTCGAGGCCGAGCTGTGCGAGTGTGGGTGTCACGACAATGCCCCTTTCCTCGTCGACGCTCATGTAGTGGAACAGAACATTGTGAAGCCCCGCGGTCATACTGCGACGAGGGTGTGTGTGGTGTGTGGTGTGCATCAGTTTGGGCGCTGCAGTCTGGCCTTATTTGTCATGGAAGGACAGTGCCACTATGTCACGTGTACAGTCAGAGAACAACACCAAACACCCTCGATTGTCACCATTACCCACTCGAAAAAGACGGCGTTCGTGGCGCCCCGGAGGTCCGACAGGCTCACGTCGCCCACTGTGATGCTGCGCGAGTGCACCGGCGATGACGTCATGCTCGCGCCCTCGTCGGCGTCCGATGCGTTTGACAACGCGGCGTCGCTGGCGTCGTGGAGGCTCTGCATACTGCTGTTGCCGCCGACGCCGCCGCCCGCCTCGCTCAGCGCCCCCGCCGACGCCGATCGGCGCACAATGTTGGACAGCCTCTCGGAAAACGACGACCGCTTCTTGAGTCCGCCGCGAGTGAGGGCGGGGGACTGCATCCCGGGGGAGAGGCCCGATGGCACGCCGCCGTGCCCGTACGCGGATGCTGAGGCTGTGCCCGGCTGCGCGGCAGGGACGCCCGCACTTCCCCCGCGGCGCGTGTCGAATGCGTCGGGAAGGGAGAGGCCAGGCACGGCGGGACCCCTGGCGTCAGACTCAAAGAGCACAGCGGGGCCGTCCACAATGCGCTGGAGACATGCGCGACACTCTGCAACCGTCAGTGAATCGGGAACGAGCATGTCGTTGTCCCTGTCCACGTACGATACAAATACACACAAACACACACGGACAAAGCACCAAAGCAAAAGACCCACCGGTAAATAGTGTGTTTGCATTGCATTGAATAACTATGAATATGAAACGCAACCATCAATCAATACATTGCCAATCGATGGAGAGCACAGACGAACAGACGCAGACCCCATGCTGCGGTGTGGCGAATGAGCAGACGAACAGACGCGGACGAGGATGAGCCAAGCACATGCAGCAATGAGCGGACACACACCGCATGCATTCGATCGGCGGCCCCTCGACAATGACGCACAGCAGCGTGCGCTCGAGGCCCATAGCCAGCAGAGCGCGGGGGCATGCCCACCGCGGTGCACCGGGTTCCTCATGCAGCGCCTGCCACGCGACAAACAGCTCTGAAAAGCGGTCCCGGAGGATGCCGGCACTGGCGCAATACGCGGCGACGGACCGTGCCTCAGCGTCGTTGAGTGCGCAGGCCGTCGCCATCCAGCCGCCGTGGAAGCACGACGCCCCCACGGGATGCACCGCCCGCGGATTGCCCAACGACGCCACGTGACGCGAGCGGTCGGCGGCAATGAGGTCCGCAAGGAGGGCCTGACACTGGAGGCGCGCCAGGGGCGAGGGGAGCAGGCGGGGTGTGGCGCCGACGAGCCGCGTAAACTGGGCGCGCGGCCCGGCGTCCCCAAAGACCTCGCCGAGCACAGAAGATACAAATGCGCCCAGCACGTGGTTCACATCGAGGGCAGCACGGACGGAGCCGAACGACACAATCAGGAGAGAGGCAACCCGCTCCACGCAGACGCACATGCACGGTGTCGGAAGAGTGCCCGTGGGTGCTGCAAGGACAATGAGGTGTCCGTCGACTGGAACATATGCGACCATGTGCGCAATGCCAGAGGCGCGATGCAACACAGCGGTAGAGTGCGCTCGAGACAGTCCTCCTGTGACAGGCGCAGCCGCAGCCGCAGCCCTGTGCGCGGCACCGGCCCCGTCTGCCACGCCGCCGCCGGCAAGGCGCTCGACGAGATCCACGAGGGTCGCATACACACCGCGCACGTCCGCCGCAACCGAGAGTGGTGTGCCCGCCCCGTGCTGGAACACCACGGGCGCGCTTTCTTCCTCCGCACCGTCGGAAGATGGGCCCTCTGCCCCGTGATCCGTCTCCCCCCCCGTTCGCACAATGACGAGGGCGCAGTCTGCAGCCGCACCGCCCTCCCGCCGCCGCGCCGCCGCCCGCCGCACAACATCCGCAAGGGCCTCTGGACGCGGCACGGCATTGTCGCCGGCACGTGACGACGGCCGCGACGAGGGCGAGTCTGTCCTTGCCTTGCGGCGCACGAGGTCCACCAGCCCTCGGAAGGACCCCGATTGCATGGTGCGACGGTGCGACTGCGACTGCGACTGCGACTGCGGTGTGCGTCACGATGGCTTGCGCTTTGTGAATTGTGTGAAATGAACGAGAATGGGGATGCAGGTCGTGTGCCGCGTGCGAGAGAGTGAAGGAAATTTAATGCATGCGCATGTCATTCGAAGCCGACCTAAAAGAAGAAATCTCTTTTTTAAGTGGTGTCGACTGGAGTGCATCAGTGTCAGCAGTGTCACTGGAAGAAAAAATTGATGTGAGAAGGTCACGTGCGCTGACCGGTTTGGCGCGCAGCTGATCAGGCAGCCAGTCCACACACACACACACACACACACACGCACACACACACACAGACAACCAGGCATGCAGGCAAACACACGACGCACGACGCACAACGCATGGTATGTCACAAAGAGGAAAACGCACGCTAAGAAAGCGAATAAGTAAGAGAAGGGGGCCAATTTTGAGACAACTGAAAGCCCCGTCGGCGCTGCACTGAACCCTCGCACCGGCTGCTGTTCTGCGAGGCGAGTCGTCCTGTCGTCCTGCGGTCATCCGTCATCCGTGGTTTGTTGTTGTTGTTGGCATTCCGCAGCAGAGCACAATAGAGTGTAGTGAGTGTGCTTGCGGCCTGCCGTATCCACTGTCCACGCCGTGCACTCGCGTTCCGTTGGTCCAGCGCGAGGATGAGCGGCGCCGTGTATGGGGGCGGTGAGTCACTCAGCTGCTCTGCTGCAGATGCGGCCGTGTGCGTGTGTGCGAATAGCGCACAATCCAGCACTCTGCTCACGTGAGTGTGTCCCGCACCACTTTTCTATGTCTGCATACCGCAACGTCAAACAAAAAATTTGGGCCGTGCATTTGTTTGTGTACCATTTGAAATAATAACGCATCTCTTGAAATGCGTTATTGTTTGTGTGTATGTCTGTGTTGCGACTTGTGTGTGCTGCTTTCATGTGCTGCAATGAGCAGATGAGGTCGGTGCTCTCGTGTTTGACATTGGCTCTCACGTGACTCGCGCGGGATATGCCGGTGAGGATGTGCCCAAGGCCGTCTTTTCGTCCACCGTCGGCGTCGGTGCTGAGGCGTCACGTGAGGGCGCGTCGGATGCGGTGCCCATGGACGTCGATGGGGCCCCGCAGACCGTTCCCGCGTCCACTGTGGGCAAAAAGTACTACGTCGGAACTGCCGCCGGTCCGTCGTTCACGCGCCATGCTCTCGAGATGAAAGGGGTCATGGAGGACGGCCTGGGTGCGTGTTGTGCGTGTTGTATGTGTATGTGTGTGTGTATGTGTGATGCGTGTGAAGACACTACCGCAGGGCTGCTACACTCGCATGTGCTTTTGATAGCAGTGCCCATGTTGCTTGTGTTGCTCAAGCCATGTGTGGCGCGGTGTTAGTCAGTCTTAGTTTGGATTGGGCGAAGCGGCTGTTTGGTAAAAGCTTGAGCGTGTCGGTATGCTGGTGGTGGCAGGTACTGAAACAGATACTCACACACTCCCACATTCGCACGCACACACACAAACACACACACGTACGCAGTTGCCGACTGGGACATATACGAGGCGCTTGTGGACCATGCATACTCGTCGTGCCTGCGTGCGGACCCATCGCAGCATCCGCTGCTCATTTCAGAGCCGTCGTGGACCACCCGCGCAGTGCGTGAACGAATGGTCGAAATCGCGTTCGAACGCCACAAGGTCCCCGCCCTCTTTCTCGCAAAGAGTGCCGTCCTCACTGCGTATCCGCATGCATGTGCAAATGCGTCTGTCTGTTGATTATGTCCTCTGTTTGTTTTTGTGTGTGCCAATCGCTCGACGCCCTCTCAACACTCTCCGCCGTGTGTTCGCTTTATGGGTCCGTTCCATCCAGTGGTCCCCTGGATGCAATTCCGTGGGCCTAATGTGTTGAGGGCGATCTGTTGGGGGCGATCTGTTTGGTGAGGTTTGCACTCTTTGACTGCACTGGAATCGCACGTGGCGTCTTACATTTCGTCTCTAGTTTCTCGATGGGGCGCTATGCGGGCCTCGTCGTTGATTCGGGTGCCAGCCAAACTTCTGTTGTCCCGGTGTACGACGGTTTCATGCTTCACAAGGGTGCGTGTGTGTGTGTGTCTTGTGTCACGCGCATCATCGCTACTCGTTGTCAGTTGGATTCATTGATGAACGTTCGTTGCAACCAACCGGCTCGCTGTGTCTGTGTGCCCCGTTACACACGTGAGCAGGTATCCGTCGGTCGCAGCTTGGCGGAGACTTTTTGGCCTCCCAACACCGGCTCGTTCTCGAAAATGAGCTTGGCATTCCCGTTGTCCCAGGCTACCAGATCCAGTCACGTGAGACTGTCGCTGAGGGCGATCCTCCGCAGTTTACGCTGAGAACGCTGACGCCCACGCAGAGCTTCCACAATTATGCAGTGCGCGTGGGTGTCTGAGTGTGCATGTGGTGTGAGTGTGCATTTGGTATGAATGTGGTGTCTGAGTGTGCGCGTGGGTATGTGGGGTCTGTTTGGGCAAACCCTATCCCTGTCCTCATTGCCTGTGGACCAGCAACGAATCTGCTGACGATGGACGTGGCGTTGGCTGCCGTTGTAGTTGTTTACCCTAGCCTACCCTAACCCTACCCATGGATTCGGTTGATTTGCAGACTCTATTGGAAGACTTCCACGCGTCGGTCTCCCAGGTATCGGAGACCGCCTACGATGAGGGGTGGGCTTTCGCGTCACGTGCGTGTGGTGTGCATGGTGCCGGCAGTGCTCATCGCTGTCCTCTCCCCGGCTCCATCCGGGGGACTCCC
>CALSCR010000537.1:0-10266 GCA_943704495.1 Pigoraptor chileana
GACAGAGACAGAGACAGAGACAGAGACAGAGACGACTTGCGTCTTCTGAACACGGCAGTGAGCATAATGCTACAGATACATCGAGGTCTTTGCGCGATACACATGGCATAATGGGGAACGAATAAGATCCAAAATAAACTGCAACAAAAGTGAAAAACGGCGTTCAGGCCATGCATAATCAGCCCCACACGCACTTTGAGAGCATCGAGTGGAGAGGGACAATGTACTGCCTGATCGCCACAAGCCGCGGGTTTGTCACAAGCAGCTCGTGGACGGCCGTGATGTCGGCGATGCCGGGAAGAAAGACGAGAATGCCACCGCCGCCTTCGGCTCCATCCTGGGGAGATGTATTCGACTGCCCTTGTGGTTGCTGCTGCTGTTGTTTGCCGCCCTTTTTGCCTGGGTGATGTAACATCGACAAGGATTGCGCAAATGGCCGGAAAATAAGCAACCTTGTTTCGACTGAGTTGGATTTTTAGCTTACTAATCACAAACGCGCACACACACACACACATACACACACACATACACACCCACACGCCCACACACACGCCCACTCACATACACACACACACACACAACTGGAAGTGCCAATGCATGGCTCACCTCCGCGGGACTGCGGTGGCGCTGCCTGGACCACTCCCGCACCCTCCAGCACAAGCTTCTCCACAAGCTGTGCAATAAGTGGGTGGTTCACTTTGGCTGGATCGTGCGCCGCAATCGACTCTACCGTTTTGTCACTGTATCCCTTGTACCGCTGCTTAAGTTCGGTGAGGTCCAGCTCCGCATCCGGGGCCATCAGCAGCCGTGTGCGTTCTATGAGGAGTGACACGACGGGAAGAAATGAAATGCGTCGAGTGTCATGATCGCGCGGTTTTCAATATGCCGACTGGTGAGGACACACATTCAACATCAAACTGTGAAGACAGCTGCAGTTACAACAATAAATAACAACAACAACTGCAGTTGTATCTCCATTGAATAGCACGCATCGCAGACATACCATCCATTGGCGGTACAGCCTCCTCCTTTCCATGTCGCTGACCGCGACCGCCCCTGTCGTTGCTGCCACTGCCGCCTCCATGCTTTGGGTCGCCATCGCCCTTCTGGCGGCGGCGATCGCTTCCCGATGCGCCACCCGTGCGTGCATATGGCGATCCCATACTAACGGTATGGCCGGTCGACTCGAGTGCATCCTCAAGAAACATGGACGTCACTGGGAAAGTGCGTCCCGGAATTGTCATTACGGGGGCCCCGCTGAAGTATGTCGAGAAAAGGCCTGAATTGACGGTTGCGCTCATTAGAATCACACGCAAATCGGTTCGTTGAGTGAGCATATCCTGCATGTATGTGTGGATGATTTGAGGAAAGATACAGAGAAGGGGGCGAGCGGAGCATTGGCGTACAGCACACAATGCATGTCAGCACAAACTCGGCACAAACTCATTTGGTAAAAAGGATCAACGCAAACAACACCATAAACCTACACGACCTCATTTGCAGACAAGACAGCCGCCAAGACATACAGTGACGGCGCATAATTCAAACTTTGCCGCGATTCAGGCGTCGTACAACAACACAACACACCCTGAGTATCATGAGGAGGAAATCGCTCTCGATTGACCGCTCGTGGACCTCATCAACAATCACGTGACTGACTCCGTTGAGCAGTGCGTCGCCCTCGAGGCGGCGAAGAAGGATGCCCGTTGTGCAAAAGAGAATGCGCGTGGACGACGACATTGATGACTCGAGCCTGACAACGTATGCATGCGTATTTTTGTGAGTGTGCGCGTATGTGTGTGAGTGTGCATAAGTGCGTGTGCGTGTGTGTGTTAGATATGCAAGACTGTTAGTGTGGATTTTCTACACAACAGTTCAACTGTTCTGGCAAGCAAATGGCGATCGCCATGGAAGCACAAACGCACTGCAAAAGTAAACTCCGCCGCGCTCCTAAGGGCAAACAAGACGTCAACTGGCCACCAAAGCGGTACCGAAAGACCAATTACGGACTAGTTGTGGACGCAGATGAACAAACAAGGCATAAATCCGCCAACGACGCACCGAATTTGGTATCCCACAGTGTCCCCAACTGATTCGGCGCGCTCAGACGCCACGCGATCAGCAAGACCAATTGCAGAAATGCGCCGCGGTTGTGTGCAGAGAATGTTGCACTTGCTTGCATTACCCTTCTCAGCAAAGCTGTCAAAGATGAATTGGGGAATCTGTGTACGCCCACAGGGGAGAAGAGTGTATAGGCACAGGCATCAATGACAGCCAAGCGGCCTGGCGTTGGAGTGCAGTGAAAATGAGGCGGTTCGCACACACGCGGCCACATATGCACGAGTACATGCAGCATACACACACGCACTCAGCTACACACAACTGCACCTGCACCACCTACACAATGATAGACTCAAGTGAAATACAGAGTAGAGGGCAGACAAGAAGAAGAAAAAATACGACAAAACATACAAAAAATGGACTTAGTAGAGCAGACAAAACATACAACAATACAAACGAACTTGGCAATGCGCACCTGTGTGCTTTTTCCGCAGCCCGTTTCACCGCAAATGACAAGAACGCGCGAGTCTGTGCACGCCTTGACAATTGCGTCCTTCATCGCAAAGGCAGGGAGCTTATCACGAGCCGCCTTCATTTCGACATACCGAGGCCTCCGCAACATATCTGCATACTTGTCTTGGAGACGACGCCCGACCGCGGCATCCTGCACAGATGCAATATGGAGAGTGTGAGGGCAGACTCAAAGAAACAATGGTTGTGGGTGTGTGTTTATGTGTATGTGCGTGCGTATGTGTATGTATGTAAGTGTGTGTGAATTGAATACACGCACACAAACGTTACCGCGTTTCTAAAGCCGAAAAGACGACTACATACACAATGGAGTGATATGATATCACAAAGTGCAATAAAGGTGGTGTGAATATGTCCTTGTATGAGCGATACAATACACGCAGCGATTCACTGACCTGGCGTGCAGCCGCACTCAGTGCAGTCGCATTATCCGCTTTCTGGCGCGCAACCGCCTTTTCCCTCTTCCATCTGCCGAGATCTCGAAAGTTATCCGGGGCCTCCTCGTCGCCAGAATTCTCGTCTTCACCATCGATTTCGGCACTCGCCACAACAGCGGGTACGGTGTGATTGCTCGCGGCGTTTTTTGCAGAACCCGCGGCGGACCCTCCTTTTGGTGTCCCACGAGACAGATTAGTAGCACTGTTGATGCTGGTCTGCTGAGGCGTTGCCGCTGACAACGCAGCAGCACCGCCAGACGCATTCTTCCCGGGTGTGGAATTAGCTCCACTGGTACCAGCTGTCTTCAATCCCGAGGCAGAGCCACTGGCCATAGCAGCCGGCGGTGCATTCTTGGGAGAGTCCACACGAATATCGGCGGCTTTTCCTTTCGCAGCGTGCGCATTGCGCCCTTGAGTTTGCGCCGGCGGAACAAAAACAGGCGCACCCTTCCCAGTGGTGGCAGCGCGAAGCTCAGTGGGCGCTGGAGGCGTCGCAGTCTGCGCAGAGGGTAGACGTGCAGTCCCCGAGACGCGACTATCAGTCGTCTGATTGCCGCTCGCACGCACAGCACCACTGTCACGTGACATGTCCCGCGGGACGACGACGGCGGACGTCATTCCGCCAGTGGTATTCGCCCGTTGCGATGCATTATTGTTGGCATTGACAGCAGTCGAAACGATCGGAGTTGTTATACTCTTTGCAGCACCGGATGTGCGGTCATCCGTTGTTCGCCCTGCTCCGCTGCGCACGCTCTTGTCGTCAGAGACAGTCCCATTTGTGGAGGTCGCCACAAGCGGGCGTTGCTGCATATCATTGCGAGACGATGCTGGCTTTGCATCCGAGACGGTTTTTCCTGTTGCGGCGGACGTCTCCCTCAAGCTCATTTTCGAGAGATCGAGTGTCGGTGGGGCAATTGCAGCCCGTTTGGGCACTGCGTGCGGAGCCTCCTCACACATGCGTCGAAAGACAGCAGCAATGTTTGGAAACGCATATTCCGCTAACTCCGGAGCCTTGCGGGGATACATCTTGTCAAATTGCACAGAAAGTCCGTCTGTCAAATGCACTGCGAGTGAGAACACCATTGCGCCGCCCACTAACGCTGTGGCGGATGTGTGCAGACGCACTGCGAGTTCAAGGCGTGCGAGTGCCGCCATGCTCTCCTTGGCATACATTATGATCGGCGGCTCGTATGGATACGTCGATGCAGACGGAAAGTAGATCTCAAGACGGTGCCGGTGATATCCGCTGTCGATCGCCGCAAAACCGGCACGCGGGTGTCCACCTGTTGTTGTAGTAGTTGTGCGTGTTGTTGTTGTTGTTGGCGTTGTGTATGTTGTTGTAGTAGTTGTGCGTTTGTTGTTGTTATTGTTGGCGTTGTGTACGTTGTTTTAGTAGTTGTTGGTAGTGGTGGTTGTGTGTGTGTGTGTTAATGTTGTGTGTGTGTTGTTGTTGTTGTTGGCGTTGTGTACGTTGTTTTAGTAGTTGTTGGGAGTGATGGTTGTGTGTGTGTGTGTTAATGTTGTGCGTGTGTTGTTGTTGGCGTTGTGTATGTTGTTTTAGTAGTTGTTGGTAGTGGTGGTTGTGTGTGTGTGTGTGTGTTAATGTTGTTGGCGTAGTGTGTGTGTGTGTTGTTGTTGTTGTTGTTGTTGCATTGTTGGCGTTGGTGTAGTAGTTGTTGGTGGTGTTGGTTGTGGGCGTGTGGTTGATATTGTTTGTTGGTGCGTGAGCCGTGCACGTGTTATCGATTTAGCAAAATAAATTGCGATTCGGTAACAGCTACTGTAACAGCTACAACTTCACAATTAATTCCAGACACAAACAAAATACAGACTTAGATATAGGACAAACAACAAGAACAGAGACACACCGACACAACCGACACAAACACAAACACACATCCACACACATATACACACAGATTCACGCTTGAACACAACACGCCATACAGACAAAAACCAAACACACGCACCTGCTTTGTTTGGCGAGGCGATCTTGGTCGCCAAGGGGAGCACATGTGATTGCTTGCACTCGGATCCAAAGCGACACTTTCCAGACAAAAAGAAGCGGCAGGTATCCGGCGCCACAGCAGGCTTCTTTGCAGGCGACCGATGCGATGGATCGTCGAGATGCAATATCCAATGACATTTGTCAATCTCGACAAAACTGTCTCCGTAGATCGAGTGAAGTGCCTCTGCCTCCTCCCTGCGCAGGTCCTCCACATCGTCACCGACGTGACCACCTCCCCACGCACTCGCCACTCCACTTGCCTCAAGGAGATGCCAGTGCAGCAGCTCGAGTGCCGCAAGCTCGCTATCGCCAGCGCTCTCCAGGGCTGCCTGGCACGCGCGCGCGGGAAATCCAAAGCTTTCAAGCCACGGCGAGTCGGACCGAAATCCATCACCATCTACGGTCCCGGTCACGTGGGCATCCACTTGATCAAGTGCTGTTTTCTTTGTACCCGCGGCTTCGCCCTCGGTATCAGTCAGCGTTTCGCTACCGCCCTCACCGTCCTCTTCGTCTTCATCGTATTCGTCATCTTCACCGTCTTCATCGTATTCTTCTTCGCCTTCGTAGTCTCCATCTTCCTCGTCTCCAGAATGCGGAATATACTCCTCAAAGTATGTTTCGTCATCGTTTTCGTCAAAATCCTCCCCATCCTCATCCCCGTCGTCGTCTTCATCGAGTGCTAGCTTCGGCCGTTGTCCCTTGGCGGGCGCGGGCGCAGCACGTGCGGCGGATTGCCTGTCAGTGTCAGTAATCATTTGCTTTTTAGCATTCACGCGAGGCGATCCGTGACACAAAGTTTGAATTTCGCGTCTGAAGCCATCAATCACTCACTCATCCCTGCACAGAGGCAAACAAATACAAGCAACAGCAACACAAATACATCCATGTCAAACCACAAAGCAGTCAGCCCACCCGACATTTGGCGCATGCCCGAGAGAGACAAGAAGATCAGACACCATCCCTTGATTCGCACGGCTCATCTCAACATGATGGAGACTCTGATGCCCCGAAGCCGCCCCATCCGATCTGCCTCCCCTGCCCGCTCCCCTCCCGCCACCAACGGCCCCGCGCCCGCCGCGAGTGCCGCGACCCCTTCCGCGCGCATCTCCACCACCCCGTCCCGCCGCCGGTCCATCCACGCCGCCATCCCGTGCGCTATCACCACCCCCACCACCACGGCCACTGCCGCCACGTCCCCGCCCGCGACCGCGGCCTCGCTTCTTGTTTGCCCAAGGAAGAGGCCTGCCTAGGGCATCGCGCTTTTGGCGGTTCTTACCACCGTTGCGATTCATTACTGACTTATTTCTACTTGCGATCTTCCATACGGAACAGAACAGCAAGTTAAAAAAACTTCTCTGTACGATCTTGATTATATATGCAGATCTTTCGTTGTATGATTTGAAAGTTCCGTTCCATCCGTGTGTATAGCAGTGCCGCATGCCGCAGGGCCATCGTGTCATTCCGCAATGACGGCGAAGTGGAGTTAGCCGCGTTATTCTTCCGAGATCTCGCCATGATTGAGGTGACCGCAACATCACGTGACGTGACCCACCCCGTCGACTGACGGACATGCAGTCGGCGGCACAGTTTGCCCAAACTGTGGCAGCACACTGACAGAGTCCAAACAAACGGCGTCAAAAGAAAGGGAACTCTCGTTGCTGTGTATTCCATGCCATCATCTCCTCCGCGCATGCATAAGGGGGGACTTGATTGCTGGCGCGATGGCATCAGCCGCCTCGTATGGAACGCCACCGCCCTACAAGCTGAGGAGGCAAGTGCAACATCGAGCGGACACGAGAGGACTAATCACTGTTTTTGACTTGAAATGAGGAGAGAACGTGACGAAATGCTTGCTGCGCGCGTTTAACCTTTGATGTTTAGCAGTAATTCATTGTCTGGCATTGCTGATTGATCCGCCTGTGCAGTCGTGTGAGCCGCGATACGGAACCCGGGCTTCCGCTACACACAGCGCCCGCCGCTCCCACCTACGGTATCACAACACGAAGCCAGCGCAACAATAAGAGCGTATCGGATGGGGCTCCTGAGGAGTCACACAGGCTGACGGTCAGCGCTGTCAAAAGGATGGAAGCCACAGCAACTGCGACGGTTGAGGCGGCGGCGACGACAGAGAAGCACGACATGATCGACTCGATTACGGAAACAATGCACATTCCGCGTGGTGTGCGCAGTGATCTTGGCAATATCACTCTGTTGGTTATGCTTTACTTTATCCAGGGGCTTCCGCTCGGCTTTGTGTATGGCGCCCTCCCCATCCTACTGGCCGACCGCATGGGTCTCAAGGAGCAGGCGACGCTCACTCTGGCGACGATTCCATACAGTATCAAACTTCTGTGGTCGCCCATTGTTGACACACTCCATCTCCCGTCCATCGGGTTGCGAAAATCGTGGATCGTTCCCACGCAGTTCGCGATTGGCGGCGTTTTTTTCGCGATTGGTTTTCTTGGCGATGAGCTGCTCACGTGGTCAGACACTGCGTTGGGTATCACATTCTTCCTTGTCGTTTTCCTCGCCGCAACTCAGGATATCGCAGTCGATGGATGGGCTCTGAGCCTTCTTTCAATGCCCAACAAACCATATGCATCCACTTGCCAGTCGATCGGCCTCGAAATCGGCACCTTGCTGTCATCGAGCGTTTTTATAGCGCTCAATTCTGCCGACTTTTGCAATTCGTACATTAGATTGTCGCCGTCTTCGGAGGGGCTTCTCTCTGTGGGGCAGATGCTGATCGGATGCGGCTTCATGTACATGGCGACCACGGTTTGGCTGTTGGTCTTTAAAAATGAGGCAAGTGGGCTTGTGTATATGCGCAATCGCACTGTATGGCGCTTCTATTTGTCACGTTTTGTAATTGACTCCAAACGTTGTTATGCTATGAAACCCTCTCAATTGTGTTTTGCATATTTCTCAGAGACAATTTTCCTTGTGTTTTGTTATTTTTGTCTTCTTGGACGTGGATCTGTTTTGTTGTTTAACAATTCGTCCGTCTCCTTCAATTGTTGATTTCGCAGGATGCAAGCGAGGATCACCACGGGGGCGATGTGCTATCCGTGTACCGTCAGATGTGGGACGTCATCAGGCTCCCCGCTGTGCGTAGACTTGCGGTTATTCTTCTCATCTCGAAGATTGGGCTGATCGCGGGCGAGTCTGTCTCTGGGTTCAAGTTGTTTGAAAAAGGGTTCAAACAAAGCGTGGGTGTCTCTGTTTTTGTTTTGTGTGCAGTGGTTGCTCTTTCTAACTGATTTTTATAATGCATGTGTTTGTGTCTTTAAGAATTTCTTCTCCGTATGGCATGTATTGTTGCGTTGCATGCTTCTGGAACTAACGCACTATTTTTTGCTCTCTTGTCAGGATATGGCCGTGCGATCACTGATTGAGTTCCCTATGCATCTTGTGCTGGGCGTCCTGGTTGCAAGGTGGACTGTAGGGAGGGCGCCTCTACAGCTGGTATGTGCGGATATGTGTCTATGTGTTTTGGGTGTGGGTGGGTGTGTTTACGTCCATGGGCACAATCACTGATGCTTTTTTTTTCATCCGTGACTTGTTTAGCTATCAAAAACTGTTGTGCTTATCCGCCAATCTTTGACCTACCACTTTGCAGTCACCAACATTATATTGTATCTTGCTTGCATCTCTTGGCCTGCGCCCGAGCTCACCTTTCACTTTCGGATTTTTTCCTTCCACTTTCTCCCGAATGCAGTGGCTGTCCATGCTTTTCGTGCGGGTGCTTGTCGCATTCGCAATGATGTTTGTGGTCGATGCGTTTCCTAAGAGCGGCGAAATGACTTTTCTGTACTTTCAGTCTCTGCTGGGCATATCCCTTCTATCCTCATTTGCAATGACGGTCATGTTTGTGGCGCAGGTGTGTGTGTATGTGTGCGTGTTTGTGCCTGTTTCTAATTATGGACTAGTGTCGCGGTACCAACCTTCCTTTTTGCCTCGTCATGCTAATGTTTGGCCAGTGGTGGTGTGCTGTCCCCCATCCTTCTCTTGTCATGTGTATTCCTTGGTGCATTTACGTTGCTAATTTGGCATCTCTTTCTTGGCTCATGTTGCTATACTGTGTCGCAATCCAACTGATCTTGACCACCGCAGGGCGCCGTATTTGCAAAAGTGAGCGATCCCGCAATTGGTGGAACATACATCACGGTAAGCACTTCTCATAATGTATAGTGTTTGAAAGGGCATCTATCATTGTGTTGAGTCCACATGTGGCTCTTTCTGACAAACAACGCCCACTTTACGTTACTCTGCAGTTACTCAACACTTTGAGCAACTTTGGATCGTCGTGGGCGCGGTATCCTATTATGGTTCTTGTTGACTACTTCAGTGTGGCATCGTGCCAACCAAAAGACGCATCAATAGGTATGTTGGAAGTTTTTATCTTCTCACATGTTTGTTCAGTACTACTTGCCATAGTTACGTATGTGGTCGGTCCGCAAAAAGGTCCTTCTCTGCTTTTACATGGATTGATCGAGAATGCACTAACATATGCTTCTCCGCCAATATTACAGACATATCATACCTGGGCGACTGCACCGAGCCTGCTGGCCGACATCTCTGCAAGGATGGTGGTGGCGTGTGCGTCTACGAGTCGGACGGCTACCACGTCATGTCGTGGGTTTGTCTTGTACTCGGCGTGGCTGTCGTGCTCGTGGTCTCGAGGCTCATTCGAACAATCAACGTCGATCGTGAAAGTGATTGGCGTGTTGTAAAGAGGGCAGTTGCATAGCCTGATCCCTCACACCCATTTGGCAATCAATGAATTTGATCGAATTTGTTCGAAGACCCATCACTTGTTGTCGACATTGTCTTAGTCATTTTTTCAAGTTTAAAGTTAAATGGTTCCAACTGCTTGCTCTTCACTAACTTAAACACAGAGAGCACATTGAAAATAAAAGCAAATGCTCTTTTTGTTTGTTTTTTTTTTGATTTATAATGTAGCGAAAGGTTCAACGTTTCGCATTTTTGTTTTGTTTGTACAAGGAAGAAGTGGATTTTTTACATACACAAGCTCCTACGGGAGCAGACGCACGCAAAGGCAAGCAGAAGACAAGACAGTAAAGACACACATGTTGTTATAGTAACAGCAGGTGCGCTTATGCCTCCTCCTGGTCGGCCTCCTCCTCCTCGCCATCAACCTCGCCCTCCTCCTCGGCGGTGGCATCCTGGTACTGCTGGTACTCGGACACGAGGTCGTTCATGTTCGAC
>CALSCR010000538.1:8219-30454 GCA_943704495.1 Pigoraptor chileana
TTTCCCCCCCCCCCCCCCCCCCTCCCCTTTTCACGTGGGTGCCACCGATAGGTGTCTTCTGTCATCGATGTTATGCGGAGCGACTATGTCTATCTTGCTGTGAGTGGATCTGTCTCCTTGTACTCGCTAATGACGGGTGTGCGCGTCAAAGTTGTATCCGTTGGGAAGCTCCCGCAGATGGCGCGCCTGGCCGTTTCGAGGGACTGTGGGGCGCTGTTTGTGACATCGAAGGTACGTGCCGACTCATCCTCTGCGCCTGCTCTTGGATTTGCTCACCGCGTAAATGCATCATGCTGTGTGCTCGTCTTATGGCAACTGTGTCTTTAGACCTCACATTTATCACTTTGCCCCTGTTGACTTTTCAAAATGTATGTATTGCGCAGACATCCTCCAACCTGTTCACCGTTTTCTTCGCCGACGGCAATGGACCCACCCTCCGGCGGCGTATGTATCACACGCTTGCACCTGAAGAGAGAAAGAGAGGATGCCCCGCAGAGCTGGCGATTCGCATGCCCCCACCCAAGAGCAATCCCCATGGACTCCACGAGGGATGGGCACCTGCTGGCACTGCGCAAAGGCACATTGCACGCATTGTAGGGGACATTATCGACGCGGCGCTGCTGCAGTCGTCGTCGTCATCATCAACGTCGAGAGAAAAGGGTGGGAAGAAGGGGGGCGGCAGAAACAGTCAGTCGTCCACGACGAGTAAGGCGTCCAAGGCGTCACGGAAAAGCAGGAGCAACGACGGGACTTTGCGTGGCGACGGCTGAGAGCACGCGCGTCCATCGTGCATTCTGGATAGCCACAAATCAGCAACGGCATTGGGCGGCGTTTTCTCATGTGGAAAAGAAAAGCATTACAAATGGCTTTTTCGTGCTATCAATGGTGCGGTGGTGAATCTTCATGCGACTCAATCGGGCACCATGACCCCGCACGCATGCACACACGACATACTGGATGGCTCTCTTGCAGTGCGCGACAGGGATCATGTCTTACTGTCTGGCTCGGTTTATACGCACTCAATATTGAAGTCACGTGAGAAACGACACATAAACAGTTATATACGCCGGGCATACAACAAACAGCGACATAGATGTTCGTGTGCAAGTGTTGTTGGATTTGCGAATCAGGCCAGAAGAAACAGCATCAGATATCCACAACGCATAACACAGACAGCCGACACACCCACACCCCGAATCAAGAATATCAAGACGCGACGCTGTTGTGCGGGTGCGGGGACACATATACGAAAAGCAATGCGAAGAGCATGCAAACTACCGCAGATATAAACGAGATGGATAAAAGCAGCAAAACGCAAATTCAAAGGTGAAATAAGAGTGAAAAGAACACAAAAACACACGCGCACACAACGCCACTAGAGCAGCACAACACACACACGACAGCGTCGATAGGGACACTTTTTGGCATGTCCCGCAGGAGCATGTACAAATGAAATGAGTCCATGGATGATGGTTTGATTCAAATTCGCGCATTCCGTCTCGAGACTGGAGAGACGAGTGAGATGCGAACATCTCAGTGCTTTCCAGGCCCATGCTTATCGTCGTGGCTGCCGTGACCTCCCTCCCACGGATAGCGGAGACCCTGATTGTTTTGGCGATGCCATACCCAGACCATACGAAAAAAGGGATGCAAAGAATGATCTTCAGTGGACGTGTGGCAACAAAACAACCGTGTAACAGCATACTATATGACGCATTATTACCACACACAATACACTCAAAGGATGATAATAATAAAGAACATATAATAAGAAACGAGAACTCGGGTCAGAATCTTAGATCTTCTCATGCGATGTTGACCGTCGAAGAGCTGGGTTTAAGATTTAAAGAGCTCATCACACCCGTAAATAATCAATCATATAAATTACAGATAATAATAATAATAAAAATAGAATAGGGCATGGACGAAGCGCATGGATGCAGAATGCAGAATAAGTATCTCAGGCATAATGCTCAGGTTCCGCAATCAATGGGGAAATAAGAGGACCACTTTACAACGTTTACAAAAATATAAATAAACCGATTTTGCCGCACACACAAACACAGACACACACACAGACACACACATAAATAAATACGAATGGATGCAACTGTGGCTAGACGTACAAAAAGCACGGCGCCATCCTCCTTGAATCGGTAGAACACCCATGCCCACATGACGGCGCCCATGCCAGTGCCCGCAAAGCGAAGCACAGGCGATACACCACCGCCTGCCATATCTGTAGTGTGCGCACAAGCTCTGTGAAGGAAGAAGGAAAGGCAAGACCACGCTATTGTGCCGCCCTTTCTTCTCTCATATACGTTTGATGCTTGATTGTTAGGGATCGCCGCATATTCGTATCGGTGGAAGCAGGGTGGACTACCCTGGACTCGTTGGTAATGGCCGTAATTTTTAATTAGAAATGGAGTCCGCAAATTACCCATCAAAATGAAGGTCCGCTCACATTAATCAATGCGTCACGTGATACATCGAATCAAACGAAATCTCGGCATAATCCCATTTCCCGACTGTTACAACAACCCATACCCGTCAGTTTTTCACACTCCTGATTCTGTTTATATATAGTTACGCTTAATATCCAAACTGCAGTCAAAGAGTCATAATTCGGCCACACACACACGCTCAGAAGAAGGGAATGAACGAGTCGCTGTCGTTGTCGTCGGATTCGTCAGAATCGGATATGAACGTGCCCCTGTACTGTCCCCCAAAGATCCCGTCGACGATTTCTTCATCCTCGTCCTCGGCATCACTACCATCACCGCTGTCGTCCTCTGCGCTTTCTGCCGCCACACCAACATCCCCGCTCTCAATAGATGCCCAATCAGCACTCGCAAGTTCAGCGTCACCGCCGTCCACGTCGCTGTCGCTGCTCGAGTGCGCCACCCCGGCTGCAAGAAGCCCGTCGACGTCCCCGGCGTCCGAATCATCGTCCGATTCCACGTCCGAATCGTCGTCGTCGTCGTCATCGCCCTCGTCGTCGTCATCGCCCTCGTCGAGATCGCTATCGTCGTCAGAGGGACGCTTCCTACCAACCTCGTACAGGCGGCAGGCCACCTGATCCATGTCGATTCGAATGGACCCCGTCGAGTCGTTCTGATGCGAACACACGGCATGTGCAAGAAAGATTAGCAAGCCGCTCTTTCTATATAAATATAGGGCATGGTGCCCAGGACACTGACCTGAGTCCTGATAGACATCTCAAGCACAGTTAACGCAACCATCACCACGACCAACAAAATAAAAATATCATCACACCAACACCCGTCAACACAAATACACACACACATACACACACACACCTCCACGACGGCGATGCGCGTGTCAGAGGGAGAGGGGCACAAATCGACAATTTTTTTCTCAAGGTCGATCGTCGCAATCGACGAGTAATCCGACGCATCAAATGTGCGGAACGTAGAGCTGAAGGGATTTCGGGGGCGGTTGTGCAGCTCATCCTCATACTGCCGCACGACGCCGTAAATGACATCGCCGCCGTCGTTGAAGACGATCTGTGACTGCTCGAGTGCGGGGACGGTGCGCAGAAGCTTGAATGTGCGAATGTCCCACACCTCAGAGTTGATGACAACCTCGAGTCCGCTCGGATGGAATTTGCCAGAGTAGTAGTTGTTGAATTTGTCAAACTTGTGTATCTTGCGGCTGATGCGCGGATCCCACAGTATGCCGTCGCTGAGCACGAGGTCGTCCGTTGGGTTAAAGTATGCGCAGTTGTGCTTGTAATTGTTCGCATTCGCAGGGTCGCTCATTGTGCGCAACAGCTGCCCCGTGGCAGTGGAATAGATGCGTGTTGCCTCAGGAGACGTCCCCACCACAAGCTCATTGGAATTGCTGAACATTACAATCACATCGTCTTCAAACGACGCCTTTGGCGCTTCCATGTTTTCTGGAGATATGTTTTGCGTGTGCGTGTTTGTGTGTGTGCGTGTTTGTGTGTGTTTGTGTTTGTGTTGTGTTTGTGTGTTTGATTCCCCGACCCAGTTGGTGCGCAAGTGGTTAAAAAGCGAGAGATGGAGAGAGAGAGAGAAGGACATTTCCGTAAATATACAATAGTGGAAAGACACAAATACCGAAGCGCGTGCAAGGGGTGTATGACACAAAACAAAGCACAGCATTCAAACCGCAGACGCGATCCTTGAGACGGACTGTCTCTGCACCTACCGACGCTCCACAGGCACGAATGCACGGGGCCGTAGCTGGACGAGGTGAGCAAAAGCGATGCATCGATGGAAGGACGCACAGACCACACACTCCCGCTGTGGCAGGTCGCAGTGACAAGCTCCTCCGCAGTGTCTACAGAGAATATCTTGACCTCCCCAGAAAACGTCCCGAGGGCGATGCGGTTTCCGTCGCCAAGAAACGATGCGCACATAAACACGCTAAAGTCATCGCGGTACACACGAATTGGGCGAAAGCGGCTGTAAATGAATCGTCGCATTAGCCGCCGTCCGTTGGCACCGCCGTACGGTGGATGCGTCTGCGAGCGCTGCACACGCGACGCGATCGATGTTGGCGCGTTTTGGGGTCGAATTGGCTCGGGGCATCTGTGTTTGTTTGCGTGTGTGCGCGTGCAGGAACAGAAAGCGGGATACAACAAATGCGAAATGTGAAAAGGGAGACACAAAATATTTGTCATGTCATGCAAACTAAAGTGGAAATCTAGAGAACATGCCTTGTCAACGCAGCTACGTTTCCTCAAATGAAAATGACCAAAGCAAGATCCCTTTCCCTCTAAACAAACAACAGAGAGCAATGGACAACCACACACCTGTGGGGCTTCAGAAGCGAAAACGGCGGCAGGACAGCAACAGGATTCGCACAGTGCGTGTGCTGATCGCGCAAGTACTGCGTGACAATGACGTCCAGTGATTTTGGCGCGGTTGTCTCTCCAGGGACAAGCAAGCCTCTTGCGCCCGCCACGGGGGTCTGCTGGGACCCCGCAGCGCCTCCCACGCCCACGCCCGCACCATTGTCCGCCCCGTGGTGGTGTGGCTGCTGCTGGTAGTTGTGGTGGTGGTGGTGATAGTGCAGGTGCTGCGACTGGCTTCCCGGCGCATGCTGCGACCGGGGCAGAGACGACGCCCCACTCCACTGCGATGCGTCGTTGTGGTCGCCCGCAGTGCCCAGGGTGCGCACCGTCATCGGCGTACGGAAGCGCATCGGCGTCGCCAGCGTCAGTGGCGTCATGGGCGGCACGTGACCCAAAGCCACGGCGGTGCCCGCCGTCGCCGTCGACGCTCCTCCAGATGGTACCGCTTGCACGGCCAACTGATTGGCGACAGTCACGTGGCTCGTCGGGTCTCTCGGCTGCTCCCTGGGCGCGGGGGCGTGGAACAAGGGCTGCGACGGCATGTTGGATGGGTCGTGGACGGGAGGCTCTGGGGATGCCGCACGCTGGTGCTGATGCTGGTGCTGGTGCTGATCGTGGCTGCCTCGCTGCGACAGGCCGGTTACCCACGGCGTCGGCGGCGCTGAGTTCTGTGCATTGACCGAGGGTGTCTGATTCACCGCGCCACTCGGCGGTGCAGGGAGGACTGCCTGGAGGCCACTCACATCCGGGAGTTGGGCCTCCTTCTTCAGAGCGTCTGCGGCGCCCAACAGCCCCTTTGCGACGAGATGCGCGTGAATTAACCGCAGTAATTCGTCCTCGGGATACGACACGTTTGTTGTGCTCACAATCGCAGCCTTTTCAATTTTGCGGAGCGTGTGATCTGCGGCCTCGCTCGTGATGGCAACGCCTGCACGACCAGTGATTGACGCAATAAGGTCCATCGCGCTCGACCGAAACAGCTCGTGCCACGCCGCGCTGTCCGGAAGAAGTGGCTCCCGGGTGAGCTCCGACAGCGTGCCCGTCACCTGAAGCTTGCTCAGGATCTGCATGATGTTCGAATTGCGAGAGAGACCTGCAAGCGCCCTGCAAGCAAGCGCACGAATGGCGTCTGCCGCCTTCGCAGGGGTTCGCGTGTGCAGCAACTGCAACAATACCCGGATGCCGTTGTTAGCGCGCACATTTTCCCACACGTGCCACGTGACATCGTCTGACGACATCGGACCGCCACTTCCGCCGCCACTCAGCTGTCGAGACGCTCCCTGTGCAATGTTCCCAACCGCCCCATTCGCCGGGCGACGCACAGTCGGCGCACTCGGCGCACCCGGCGGGCCCTGTGGCCGCACCCCAATGGACGAAAGACGAGGGGGGCCCGTCCCGGATGTCCCAAACGCCGACGCCGCCGCACCCTGCCTGCACACCATCGTGCACAGCACCTGCAGAGCCGCCTTGCGCACTTCTGGGTCCTGGTGGGGTCGGCCCTCCGCCGCCGCAAGCACAACGGCCATGCCCGTTCTCTCCGATATGCCACCATCGATCTCCACCTGCGATGTCGTGATGGCAAGGTGCGTGCTGGGCAGGGCGGCGGCCACATGTATCGTCTCCAGTGCAAATTGAGCAATATCCGGCATTCTCCACATGTCCGACGCCTCGACGAGTTGAAGCAAAAGCGGAATTGCGTCGTGCTTCAACAGCTGATCCGCGGGCCTCCAGCGAAGCGCCCGCACGTTTTGCTGCGTTGATGGGTAGAGCAGGGAAAAGTTATCGAGCACGGTCGCCATGTTCTCGGCGGTGCGGTCCGTGTCCAAGGTAGCAGCCTTGTACGCAGGAAGCGGCAGTGGGACGACCGCCCGCTGGTCTGCATTTGCGCGGCGTGCCTTTCTGCGCGTGGCAGTGTCGGCAAGCAGCTCAAGATGCATGCGTACGTACTGTCGCAATGCAAGACACGTGTGCATCATTATGGGCCGCGATGTGTGCGGAGTGTCGTCGCCGATGGGTTGCTCGGTCGATATGACGTTGATAAGCAAACGAAGGCCGTCTTTCTCGTCAAAGAGCTCGAGAATGGCGCGAAAGGAAAACGCAACGTTGAAAAAGAGGGCGGCGTTCTTGCGCGCCGAATCGTGCCCACACTCGATCCACCACAGCGCCTGTTCCACAATATTCTGTGTCGTTGGATGCGGCAACAGACACACCTTCTCCATCACTGACGACAGCGACGCGAGCGCGTAAAAGCACAGCGCAACCGCACCCGCAACGTACGACAGCTTTGGAATCGCCAGAAGAAGTCGCACGCCTCCCCGGTCCACAAACTCCGACGCAAACTTCTTGTGCGCGAGCAAACCGCACAAGAACCGAAGTGAATTGAACAGAAAAAACCGGTTGGAATTGCCAATGGTCAAGTAGTGCAGCGCCAGCTCCATTCCACCGCCTTCGAATATCGATGCCAGGGATTCCTGGTACTCGCCCACTTCGGCAAGGCATTGTATAAGATACAGAGGTTCGGCGTAACGGCGATCGTAACGGCGTCGGCTCTCGCGAAGCGACATACCAAGCTGTGTGGCGCCCAAGCTGCTCTCTGCTGCGAGCACACCCCGCGACCCTGCATGCCCACCACTGCCCCCACTGCCAGCGCCCCCACTGCCCGCACCATTGGCAGCACTAGACGGTGCCCGACCAGTCTGTTGCTGATATGGTTGTGGTTGTGTCTGCGATGCAGCTGCACCAAACTCCTCACCGGGAGGCACGAGTATGCCGGCGTCGGAAAGCGCTTCGTCGACGCCCGGCTTCAGTGTTGGAATCGCCACTCCTTTTGTGCGGTGTACGTACGCACGCATGCGACCAAGAGCCAAAGAGACAAAGTCGGTCGAAACCAGTCTGTCGGCAACCTCTCGCTCGAGAAGTGCCGTTGAAAGAATGCCGGTTGCGTACGTGCGCATCGGCTGATCAGTCGCGTGGACGCACTCGACAATGCGGTCCAGCATGCGCTCCTGTAAAGTCACAAAAAAAGACATCACAGAGTGTAACATCAGCCTCAATGTCTTTGTCGGTTTATATTTGATCCCATCCACACGACACACACGACAATGATCATCACATTTTAAACATATCTTCGAAACACAATTAGTACAACAAGGGTGCATATTCACTCACATCCTGCAACAGGATATCCGGATGTATTGTCGCAGAGAGGCCAAGAAGCGTTCTCATTGCAGCAGTGGCAACGCCCGCATCCCTACTGAACGGCAGGTTTGTTGTTATTGAATCAACAAAGGACTCGCGATCCATCACAATGTTGCTCAATTGCCCAATGGGGTGATTCGTGCGCTCGTCTGCATAAGGATCCACAACCAAATTTTGGTACGCATCCTCGGCTCGTTCCAAAATGTCGGAGATGCTGATGAAACGGACCATAAAACAGGCATCCCACCAGGATTGAAGGGGCCGTGTTAGTTAATTTGTCACTTTTCGACTGTTCAGAGGGAGGTGCTCCACTTGCACAACGCATGCATTCCTCCTGGCGTTGCGGAAAAATTCGCAAACACACACACACACACACACGCAAGTGGCATAACAGTAAACAACAAAGAAGCAGAAATAAAACGTTCTCGCCGCATTAATCCACTCACACATTGAGTGCATTGACTGTCGCATCGGTGGCTGTGTTGGACGATAGCTCTCCGAGGGCCAGGAGGATGGCACGTCGTTCGGACGGTTCGGTGTCCATGTTCTCAGTTCAGCGGCGGGATCACGCGTCCTGTTCTAATAGATGGTCGAACGCTCCGAAGAACGTAACAGCTACGGGTGCCGTGCCTCAGACGGGCAGCGACGCACGTGAGAAACGCATAGATAGTGGTTGTGCTTTGTGGAAGCACACTGATAGTCTTGTGTTGGAGAAAACGATGCTCCTTGCCCTCACTATGGAGCGAACGCTAAGAGGGTCGAAGGGAACCAGCTCGTTGTCGATTTGCGGCAACACAGAGTAAAGTAACGGGATGTGAGAGCGGCATATAGTAACAGCCGCAATTACAGGGCAGTCGATGTAAAACTCACACACAATCTGCAGCGACACGAAGCAAATGCACGCAATGGAGAGTATTTACATGCATTTACAGGCATCAGGGTGGGCGTTTGTTCAGTAACTTTGCATCTCATCTAACTGCGATGAGAGTGCAGCGGCCAATAAGTTACTTTGTTGCACGCGGCTGTGAAACAATCGAGTAATCGGATTTTGAGAAATGGCGCCCAAAACAGAAACAGTGCGACACGTGAGCGAGACTGCGCCGCGCAGTTTAATTTGAAAAGGTGCCTAATATGTATTGAAATTACCACCCTATTTCAGATTAATCTGGACCAGATGGGCATCCGCACGTGTGAAAGAGGCTATCACGTGACACATACGAGTGCTCACGTGATCATACCCGCAAAATTAAATTGACGAATTCACCGAATTATTCCAAATTGCCGCATTTGTTTCAGATTGCTCTGCCAACAATTGCTCGCGGACATCGACAAACGCACGTGTGCTGTTCCTTGCAATCTATGACGGTGTCTGCACTGAGCTTTTGTCACACTCTCAGCACACACCGCGAGACAACCAACAAAAACAGATGGGGGTTACAGTGCTTTTGCACACAACTATATGAGCTTGCGTCTTAGTTTTCGGTTCCAGATCGTGTGAAAGGTGGTGAAAAATGGTGAACATTCACGAAGTCCACGAGTCGGAGGAGGCCTCTGCCCGTGCCGCTGCTCCGGAGACTAGTAAGGATCTCGTCATTAGTGACATTGCCGAAGACGACGACGAGTTTGAGGACGATGACGGCGAGGAGGACATTGAAGGAGAGGATGATGGCGACGACGATGAGGTGCGTTTGGATGTTTGTGCGTGTTGTGTTTTGGTTGCTTGGGTTGTGTGTGCGTGGATATGTGGATGTTTTCGTGTGTGTATGTGTTTCGTGACTTGAGTGGTTGGCGGCTTATATGTGCTCAACCCCGCAGTTTGAAATGCGCATGAATGGTTTCGTTATTCTATTTTCTCCATTGTCTGTACTTTCGGCTAGAGAGGACTGCCGCACAATATTTTGTTGCACAAATGAATTCATTTTGTGTGAAAACGTATTGTAAACGTTACGTGTCCCGCTCTTGATGATGCATCAATCGGTCAACTCGCCCATCCAACCTGCTGGTCCTTGCAGGATCTGTATGCCGACGAGTCCATTTTCGAGCGCATTGCGGCGTTGAAGGAGATTGTTCCCGAGGCACACCGCGACCGCATCTCAGTTGTTGCGTCTGTGGTTGCAGGTGCAACAAAGGGACTTCTCCGTTTTGGCGGAAAGACTGCGTGGGTTGTGACCACGTCTGTCCTTCTTCTTGTGCTTCCGCTTGGCATGGAGGTTGAGAAGGAACAGCAGCTTATTGCGTGGGAGAACGAGCAGAAGGCCGCTGTCCAGCAGCAGCGCCAGGTGCGTTCAGTTGTGCGATTTGCCGAAAGGCACTGCTATGTTCGATTGTGGTGTGTGTGTGTGTGTGTACATTTGTGTACGCATGTGTGTATGTGTGTCCATGGGTGTGTGCATGTATGTGAATGTGCATGGTCAATATGTGTGGTGATTGCTGTATGTCACGTGATTCCACATTTGATGTTGTCGCCTTTTGGCCACGTGTGCACGATAATGACTTATGCACATCCCATCATCGCGGCCTAAAGCATGATTGGAATCAGAGGGCAATCTTGACTGTCGAGAGATGATTTGCCGACGTTAACCAATGTTTACAAATGTTCGCTGTTCCATGTCCGCATTATCGCATCGCTCTCAACGCAAACAACGCCGCACGTGGCTTTCGGTCGACACAAACAGATGCTCCAACCTGCGCTTTATGGCGGCCCCGTCGCAAACCCCCTTGGCCAGGTCGCAGGATCTCGATAGAGACCGCAACGGAATGATTGGCGCAACATGTTCAAATGCCCCGATTTGGCCTCTTCAAGCCATGTTGTGTTGAAGTTTGTCCAAAAGCAAAATTTTGATTGGATATTCTTTTGTTGAAACTCGTCCGCACTGCGTCGCCGTGTTGTGTGCGTCGTGTGCGTGTGCGCGTACGTCCCCCCCTCTCTCCGCCCCACTTTGTATGTCTGCTATGCTCGCGTGCCGTGTACCCTTCTTTTTCGTTTTATATTCCCTTGCTTGCCTCGCTTGTCGTGTGCTCTACGCTGTTCTGGTCCAATCTCATTTGTGTGTTTTTTTGTTTTGTCTCTGATGCGATACGTCGCTTCACTTCCTTTTGTGCATATGATTTGTTGGCGTGAGCTGGAGTGTATGGCTAGAGCGGTCAACCAATTTTTGTACAAAATTCAACCCATCTTCCACACACAAATAATTTGCGCCTCTTTTATTCTCATCCTTCTCTCTTCTTCTTCCAACCAAAATGAGTGAAGTGGTGCTAAACTGCGCATGTCGCATGACACACTTTTGTACCCTTCGAGTAAACAACCGCGAAGGCGACCGAAATAAGACAGAGTCATCAATGCGCAACAACTTTGTTTCTTCCGGGGATGCATGTATATTGTGTCGTACGCATGCATGTTGTGTTGTGTTCGTGTGTGTGTTTGTGTTTGTGTTTGTGTTTGTGCTTGTGTTTGTGTTTTGTGTTTGCTTGTGGGTGTGCTGACTGGAGTGCATTTGTGAGGTGGGATGCACAGTGTGAGCGGGCAATGCAAGTGTGTGAATGTGCAAGCGGTGATCAGTCGTCTCGGCAGACCCACGCCACAGACAAGGGGAAATCGACAAGAAGAACAAGAAGAAAGAAAGGCGCGATTTGCGAAATGTGAGGTTTACGCGCAACGCAAACGCGCGAGCGATATAAAGCAACAAAAAACAAAGCAACAGCGAAAAGAAAACGCAGCAGCGATAAAAAACATGGCCGGACGTCGTTGAGACGAGCATGTGGGATGCAGTGGAACGACGGACGGTATTGAAAGCGAGAAAAGACCCACAACCCGCACAATCCCGTTTACACACAAAAACTCACACACACACACATGCACACACGAGAAGTCGAAAAAACCATGTATTATCTATTTTGCAACCAAACAGGAATAAAAAATGTGTCTGCTGGTCAAGTGCGTGTTTGTCACGTGATGCATCACATGACCGAGCAACGGGCACCTCCGTTCTCTCCGGCGAGATCTCCGTTTTGCGAATAGAGAGGATTGAGCGACGGATTCATCATTCGCAACTGAGCAAATTGGTTGGGGTCAGGGGCGAGAGTGCGTTGAAGCAGACAGGAAAGATGTAAGTTCAAGTCAGTGTCTTAGGCGCTGTGCCCATGATGGACTCCCATAAACAGACAGGAAAGAGTGAACAGAGAGTGGGAAGTTCGATTGGCTGCGAGGACACATACACATGCACAAAAAGAACAACCACCAGCAGCAACGCAGTAACAAAACGACAAAAACGAATGAAAAACAACAAGGGCAAACGGAGAGTGACACCCACGCATACAAAACAACACAGCAAGACTGTCTGACATCCGAAACAAACAAAAAGGGAGTCCTGCTCACCTCTCGCAGTGCCTCCGCCGCTGCACTTTCCGCGCCAAAGTTAATCTGCGTTGCGCCCGGGAGGAGCTGCTGGTAGGCCTGTGCACCCGCGAGCTGTTGCAGGCCAGCCTGAGCGTTGCCCACGGCGTTTCCGAGGCCCGCAAGTTGCGCCATCTGCAATTGCGATAGCAGCGCCATGTCGGCATTGCGGTGCATACCACCGGCCCCACCACCTCCACCACCACCGCCCCCACCAGCGGCGTTCATTGCCATTGCTGCCGCCAGCATGGACGCGCCATCCACGCCCTGCTGCATTCCCGGCGGCATGCGATGCTGTTGTGGCATACTACCCGCACCCGCAGCCCCGTTATGGCCATTGCTTGCGCCGTTTCCACGCCCACGTGGAGCGCCCCGGCCGGCAGACGCTTTCGCCGACGCTTGCATTGCCGCTGACGCCCCCCGTGGCATGGGAGGGCCCATATTCGCAACGATGGACGCTGCGGCGAATGCCGAATCCTTGTCTTTTCGACGCGTAATTGGTGTTTTACCTCCACCGGCGCGCGGGACGGCGCCATTGCCATTGGCAACAGCGTTCTGGGACACAGCAGACGCCTTTCCCTTTGCAGATGCAGCGCTTTGCGCAGCAGCGTTTCTCGGAGATCTCGAGGCAACCTTTCTACACTTTGCACAGAGACCGTCGTCGGTGATGTAGACCATGATGCACTTGCACATGGAGCAGCGCGGCTTCCCAGATGGCGTTCTACTCACGGCAGCAGGGATGGGCTTTACCCTTTTTGCCGGCGGCGACATTGCGGATGAGTGCGCAGAGGTACTGTTTGAGTGCGCGGGCGACGTAGCCGAGAGACGGGGTTGTGTGGCGTGTGCCTGTTGCGCGGCGGACATGTGCGCAAGATTGGAAAGCTGTTGTAGCTGGTGGAACTGCTGCGGATGTTGTTGATGCTGTTGCTGCTGCTGTTGCTGTTGTTGTTGTTGTTGTTGTTGTTGTTGTTGCTGCTGCTGTTGTTGTTGTTGTGGATGTTGTGAGTGTTGTTGTTGCTGCTGTTGCTTTTGCAACTGTTGCTGTTGATGTTGCTGTAATTGTAGTTGTTGTTGTTGGTGTAGGTGTTGCTGTTGTAAGTGCTGTTGGAGTAGGAGCTGTTGGTGCTGGTGTTGCTGCTGTAGTTGTTGTTGTCGTTGTTGTTGTAGCATCTGGGGATCAACCTGCCCAGATGCGCCCCCCGCACCCGCTGCCCCAGCAAGACCGCCATACTCTTGCCCAAGCAGCGGAAACACGAGCCGTTGTGCGACGTTGCCGAACTGCAATTGCGACGGCGCAAATTGGTATGTCAGCTGCGAGAGCGATGCACTTCCGCCCGCATTATTCACATCATCCGACACGTCTCCCGAGGACGCCTGGTTTTCCCCATCGGAGGTTAGAGCGCCATCATCATTTTTGGAAGCGGCGTGAACACCACCGCCGCCGCCGTTTGCTCCGTTGCCAATCGAGGCCTTTGAGTTGCCTGACGAAGCCTTACTGCGGCCGCGCTTAGTTGGCGCCGACATTCCGTGGTGTATGTGTGGGTGTGTGCGTGATGTGTCTATATATGTGTGTGTATACGCGCACGCAATCGAGAGCAGTCAGAGCGCCATAAGTGCGCAGTTGATGCTATTGATATGAGTGAAGGTCAAGATCGAAGCTGAAACAGCTTAAGGAGCGCGGGATGTAACGGATGGCCTGTTTGATTAAAAAGGTGTGTGTGGTGTATGTGAGCAGAGTTGTCGAGAATCAATTTGTTAAATATTAATGAATAATCCCCCTCTCTTATCATGAGCGCCGCTTGTGTTTGTGGTTTGTGTGTGTGAGTGAGTGTGTGTGTGTGTGTGAGTTGTGTGAGTGTGTGTGAGTGTGTGTGTGAGTGTGAGTGTGTGTGTGAGTGTGTGTGTGTGTGTGTGTGTGTGTGTGTGTGAGCAGCAAGGGACCACTCACAGTGAAAAGTCGGTTGACATGATGGTTTTCGCAACATTAATCGTCCGATTGTGCACAAATACACCGGTAACGTTCGATTTGATTTGATGATGTCTGTTGGGAGGACACCCAGCCGCAACGATACCGTTAAAAGTCAACAAAACAAGCACATACACGCTCACTTTGGTGGGCATCAGTATCGCAGAAGATGCAGTTGCCATTAGAACCAAACAACAGTATTCCGCTCACCACCGGCGGTTGACAGATTGAAGAGATCGCGCGTGCAGCGCCGTCTTTTAAAGTATTGGGAATTCGCCGTTGCGCCACAACAGCTCCCTTGACCTTCTGCTGATTGGGCAGTCAATGCTTTCATATGCGGAGTGATCAAAAGACTAATGGTTGACCTGCAACTGACAGGACACACTGAACACACCTGATTGACCACGAAACAGAACACACCGACGGCACACGCATTCGATGAACAGCTGCATAGGGAAAGAGAGCACACGTACGCACATACACACACACACACACACACACACACACACACACACACACACACACACACACACACACACACACACACACACACACTCCCTCACTCACTCACACACGCACATGCAACGCAGGCGACTGATTGCTGGTCCTACGGCATCACAGCGTGGGAGCTCTTTTCCTTCGGCGATGTTCCCTATGCTTCCATATCCACAAACTCCGTCGCGGCGTATGTGCGTGACGGTGGTCGCCCCTCGATGCCACCGGCGTGTCGAGAAACCTTTTTCAAGGACGTCATTCTCCCCTGTTGGCGGGAAGACCCTTCTCTGCGGCCCACATTCGAGCACATTGCAAATGTGGCACTACCGCGCGCAATGGAAGAGAATAGATTGGCGGATGATATTCGCATGGATATACGCGGCGATGCACGCACACAACCGGCGCCAACCGCACTGACGAAGGGCAAGCGCAGTCGCACTATGGAGATTTTCGAGGGATATTCAAATGTTGTCTGTGGGGACGACCCATCTGATGTCGGTGCGACGGAAATGATACAGATGACCTTTGGCGCGGATGCTCTGGCGGATGCCAGTTCGTCCATGGCGTCGCTGCTGCCCGCGACGAATTCATACTGTGACTTGTCATCCAGCTAATAATTTGATCGCGGAAAGTGTCTCGCCATTGGACGGGAATTCAGTACTGATAGTTACGGGATTCCCTGGATGACACGGTGCACCCACCGTTTCGCCTCATTCGGCATTTGAATCACAATAAACTATTACTGAAGTTACTGGCGTTCCGGTGTGCCGACAAACAACGTACTTTCAGTTGATTGATCGCAGGTGATTAAATCGCGGCACAATTGCGCGCCATATTTATCTGTGACGGTGGGGTGCGTTATAATTAGGGTGATGTAACGCAGTGGTACCAATAAACATACCCAGACACAGTGAGTGAGTCCCGACTCTCGAGTCAGCCGCCAGTCAGCCGTCAGTCCGGACAACTCGGGGTATGTCTGTCCGGACTACTCACGTGAGTCGTCACACTGAACTGTAGCGGTAAGTGAGTGAGTTGGACGGCTCGGACGGTCCTGAGAGGAACCGTGAGAGAGGGCCGTTGATGCATCTCCCATTCGGCCTTCAAGTAAATGCTGAAGTTGTTCGATGACTGATCCCATCGTTGCTACTTCTTTGCGTCACATGAAGCGAGCGCTCGTGTCTTGAAACAAATGTTACATCTGCCCGTGTAGAGGTGTCGAGTGCCTCAATCGGAAGACGACATAACGGCAAGCCACTACACACCCATCGTCGCATTCGCAGGAGGCACTATGATGCATGTTCATGTGCTCACAAAAGCAGCACTGCTCCTCGTGCTCGTTGTCACAGTAATCTGCGATGGGGTTATGTCAACTGCAACAGCCGCAGATGCAACTCCGTCTGCAACGCCGAGCCCCACTGGGTCGATGCCCAGAAGCCTTCGCCTGCCCACATTCTTTTCAGATAATATGGTACTACAAGGGGAACCGCTGACAACACGGATATGGGGTGAGTGCACATTTTTATATGTGCGCATATGTATGTGTGTGTGCGCATGTATTGTATGAGTGTACGGGCATATGTATGTGTGTGTGCGCATGTATTGTGTGAGTGTATGGGCATATGTATGTGTGTGTGCATATGTCTGTATGCGTGCGTATGTATGTGTGCGAATTGTGTGTGTACATATGTTCGTGTGTGTGCGTATGTATGTGTGTGTGCTTGGGTTACTTCGAGTGATGCAGCTTTAGGTGTAGTCTGTTCTGACACGTGCAACACTATGAGCGTGTGTATTTAGTGGATTCAACCGCATTATTCTGTAGTGAGCGTGATTTATGCATGATCTTCGTGAGAGCTCCATGTTACTTGCACTGTAACTTTAGTGTTGTCTGAAGTGTAAAATCGCTCATAACACTTTCGTCACTTGCACATTTTCTCATACTCATACACACACACAAACGCACACACAAACACACACACACACACACTCACACACACACACAAAGGCTGGTCTGACGCCACTTCGAGAGTTAGCGTCACACTCGGATCTGCACACACCACAACGGCGACCGCCATTACCGCGGCGGACGGAAAGTGGGAGGTTGAGTTTGACAAGATGCCCCACGGCGGACCGCATCAGCTGACTGTTAGTATTGTCGACGACAGCACTTCTGATTTGGATGACTTGACGATTGTGCTCTACAATGTCATGATAGGCGACGTCTTCTTTTGTTCGGTGAGGGATCTCATTCGTTGGTTTTTTTTTTGGTGTTTTTTTGTGATGCGGACTGCGTTCGGTTGTGTATGCTCTTCACAATCGCGCCTGATGCACTCTCATCATAATAGCCGGCTTCACTTGTGCTCTCAGTTTGTGCGTGTGTGTGGGTGTGTGTATGTGTGTGTATGTGTGTGTGTGTGTGTGTGTGTGTGTGTGTGTGTGTGTGCGTGCGTGTGTGAGTGAGTGAGTGTGTGTGTATGTGTGCGTATGCGTGTGTATATGTAATCGTGTCTAAGATATATGTATGTACCAGCGTAAGTGGATGTGTGCGTCGACATATATATATATATATAGTGTGTGTTGTGCAAATTTGCAAAGTCTCTAGCACTGACTGCGCTCCTGTGTGCTTGCATTCCCAACTCGGTCACTCGACTGAATAATGTGTGCGACAGGGGCAATCCAACATGCAAATTACTGTGGTCGTCACATTGAACGCAACGGACGAAATAGCCGACTCGATAAACTACCCCAATGAGAGTTTACACAGCGGCGCCGGTTTTTTCCGACGTGCCTCTGGAAAATACCTCGTCTTCTGTACGTTCCGAGACTGCATTATTTCCGAGACTGATATTGCTTGCGGTTTCCTGTGATAGTGCCAGCATGCATAAAGTCTGCGTGTGCATTGCGTGCGTGTGTGTGCGCGCGTGTGTGTGCATGTGTGCGTTTGCGTGTGTTGGTGTGTGCATGTGCGTGTGCGTGTTGAATGTACAATCGCGTGCAGACTGATGCACCGCAACTGACGCTGTAATGTTCTCACTTCCATGCATGTGCACCGCCCTGGCTGTCGCCAGTCCCCGTATGTCTGGGGGGTATCAAGCCCACGCGTTATCAACGGAAGCGACATGCACAATTACTTCAGTGCTTTGTGGTGAGTTTATTTTATTGCATCGGATGTTACGTGGATGTCACGTGGTTTGTGTTCGCTGTCGTACATTGTCCTATCAGTAGTCTGTGTATATTGTTTGGGTTGGTATGCCAGGGCGTGTTAATTTTATATGTGCGCCCCGTTCAATTTGTGGCCTTGTGTAGGCTCTGGCTTTCTGGTGTGTGTGTGTGTGTGTGTGTGTACATGTGCATGTGCATCTTACGTGTGTGTGTGCATCTTACTGTATGCGGTGCGCTTGGTCTGTGGTGCGTATGTATGTGTATACATATGTGTATGTATATATATATGTGTGTAGTGTATATATATATGTGTGTGTGTGTATGTGTAATATATGTGTGTATGTGTGTATATATATGTGTGTGTGTGTGTGTATGTGTGTATGTGTGTGTGTGTGCGTGCGTATGTGTGCATGTGTATGTGCGTTCCTTCATCTTAAATCGATTCTGTATTTGCGTTGTTTGGTGCGCCTTGCAGTTATTTCTTCGGTCGCAATCTCATTCGCCACAAACCCAATGCAATTGTGGGGCTTGTCGCAAGGTGAGGGTCACGTGGTTGTGTGCGCAGACTGTGTAACCGTCACGTGAGCACTAAAGTTTAGTGTATTCGCTTCAAACTGTGTATTAGTGAGGTCACGTGATTAACCTCTGCCATGTGTATGCACAGTTGTAACGAAGTCGACGTGCAGCATGGCATGTACGCAGTAACGAAGCTGTTTACCTATGTACCATTTCTATTATGCCCAAAATCTGTGTTATGTTCTTGTTTCTTGCTCATCTGATGTTGTTGTTAGCCGTATGCTACCGTCTTCTTGCTGCTTACAGTAAAACATTATGTGTGCATTTTCGTACATGCAAATTACTTCATTGCATTCGATGAACTCATTTTTGTCATTGTCGCTGTGCGTATATGTGTGCGCCCGTATGTATGGATGCGTTTGTGTGTCTCTGTATGTGTGTGGATGCGTTTGTGTGGGTGGATTTGTGTGGATGCGTTTGTGTGCGTGTCTCTGTGTCTGTGCGTGTTTTTGTGTCGGTGCATTCCAGCTCAAAGGGCGGAAGTCGCATTGAATCGTGGATGTCGGATGAGTCCCTCGCAAAGTGTTCCATCAACGTACACACAACTCAGTCGTCGCACGCCCAGCTGTACAACGGAAACGTCTTTCCGTTTCTGAATCGCAGAGCGCCCTATCATTGCCTATTGTTGGAATGGTCGTAACGTTCGACCTTGGGTAAGTAACCACGGTCGACGCACTGACTGTCCACGCATGTCACTCTGCTCATATTTCATTCTCTGCAATTCTATTGTGTGGAGTCCACGGTTATCCATGGTCAAGACACTGATTTGAATCCCACATCGCTGCCATTCTCTCACTGTCACCTTTTTGTGGAGTCCCCGGGTCGCTGGCACCCACGTGACCTTTTCAGTGCACCCAAATCGATGATCGGAATCTTTTGTTGTTGCATAATTACTTACTCACTCTGTATTTCCACCTGCAAAATGCACGTCATTTGTGCTCACGTCGTCACTGCCGCACCCTGTCAGAGCTAATCCTGGCAGAGTTAACAAACCGCGTTAACGTGTGATTTGGTGTGGGATGGTTAACTTTGAGGTTCATACGGATGGTTAGCGTGTGGTTAATTTGGTCGTTGTGCTTGTTTGGCAGCGACAACGTGTCTCCAATAGGCTCAATACATCCTCGCAACAAACAAGGCGTGGCGGATCGGTTCTTCCTTCTTGCACGCACGCTTGTCTACGGAGAAACGGATGTCGTCACTGGCGGTCCCACTTTCTTGTATGCATCGCGGTTGCAAGGTATCCATCACTTTCTCATGTGTGTGCGTGGGTGTGTGTATGTGTCTGTGTGGGTGTGCATGTAAGCTTGACATGCTCTGTTTGTATGTTAGTCGAAAATGCATCGTGTCTCACCAATTAGACACAATTTGTCTCTCTGCTGCGATGTGACAACCCTACAGTTCATACAATGCCACACACTATCACTCATCGTACATATGCACACGCGCGCACTCGCTTATACACCACGCGCCTTCATACCTCATTACACACTCTCACGCACACATACCGACACACATACACACGCACAACCCACCCTGTGCCGAAGCTGAATGGAAGGCGCCTTTATGACTAGTTACTCGTCTTTCATCTCAGTTTTACAAAGTCTGTATGTATCTGCCATTGACGTGACCACTTCTTCTCACTGTGCACACATGCGAATGTATGCATGTTTCTTTGTTGTTTGTTTCGTTGTTTGTTTGTTTTCGTCGCACACACGCATTCGCAGCCAACGGACCCAGCTGGGCCACATACAACATTACTCTGTCATTTGAAATTGGCCGCACTGGCGAGCTCTCGCTTCGGGGTACCGAGCATTGCGTCACGTGCTGCAACAATGCCTCGGCGTTTGATGTGTTCGTGCATCCGCGGGGCTGGATACCCGCGCTCTCCGCCCGTGTCGTGAGATCACGAGACCCTGGTGACGGCGTGGGCATTGTGGAGGTCTCATCCATTGGTCTTCCTTTGGGCGTCCGATTTGCATATTCAAACACACCGGAATGCGCAGTCTACAACGAGCGGCACCTGCCATCCATGCCCCTCGGGGCGTATTTCGTGTGAGTGGACTGGACTGTAGTAGAGTGTGTGTCACTGATATGACATTTTAATCCCCATGGGGCGTATTTCGTGTGAGTCGACTGGACTGTAGTAGAGTGTGTGACACTGATATGACATTTTAATCCCCTCGGGGTGTATTTCGTGTGAGTGGACGGGACTGTCTGTGCTGTACCATGTAGTAGAGTGTGTGTCACTGATATGACATTTTAATCCCCATGGGGCGTATTTCGTCCGTATTGTTGCAAGCACCGTTTATGTTGTTACTGTTGCAATTCAGTATTTGGAGTGCATGCCATTCCTAATCTCTCTTCGGGGGCTATGTCACGTGAGTCCGTCAGACGCATATCTGCAAAAAGATCATGTATGCTTACTATCGATGGGTGTGTCTCTTTGTCTGCTCTTGTGTGCATCGTGCGTGTGCGTGCATCGTGTGTGTGCGTGCATCCTGCAGTGACGGCAGCCTCATTGCGTATCCCTGGTTCCGCTCCGGTCCGTCTGTCACGGGCCGCCACAATAGTCGTGCATGGATTGCTGGTCCAATCCTCGGTGGAATCATCGGAGTGGTTGTAGTTGTTGCATTAATTCTGCTGTTGTATCGGAGGTATTCGCACCGGTATCAGTTGTTGGACACGGCCGAAACTGCATTTGCTTTGGAAGAAATGCCTGCGGCACTCCAGCAGGGATAGGGGTTAGGGTAAAGGGTAAGATGGATGCGTGTGTGGGGATGCTGGGGAGCGTGGCATTCGGCGCCGATCACTACCCGTGTTTTCAGTTCTATAGTAAAGCCTCTGACATGTATAAGCATTATTTGTATTCGATTTCTACGACACTCATGAACGTGAGAACTGGCATTAGTAGTCAGTTTCAGTACGCCCTGCGCTGCCGCCAAGCCGCGAGCCGTTGGTTGCATCCGAGTGCTGCACCGTTCACCGTAGTCTGCCACAGTCTGCCCTACAAGTGCCCGTCCATTTAATTTTCGTTCAAAGCACAGCCACCAGCCTGTCATGGGCACGCTGATCGACATCCGTTACTTGACCACGCCCGTCAGTACGCCATCCATGTCAGTCCGGACTTCAAAGACTGCTGCAGATCGGCTGACCAGTGAGGGATATTATCTTAGGTATGTCAGTCGTGCCCCACGGCCAATTGCTTGTAGCTCTTGCTCAGTATGCATTATATCATAAAGTAGGGGAAACTTAGCCGTTACCAGAGAACGTGGGTACCTGACACCACTGACCGTCGAGTACCCCAGTACCCCGCGCCGGCCGGCCATTGATCGGGGGGCTCACGTGCCACGGTAGTAACTGTACCGACTGCGGTGTTGTAACAGGGAAGCACGTGATGTAAGACAAGGGTGATGATGTTACTATGATGACACTGACGACATGACGTCCCGACTGACGTGGCACTTTTTGGCCCCACGGAAACTTCCAGCCGTTGGTTCACTTTCCTCCCCACGGGTGTGAGGTTCACACAACACACACACACATGCACACACACACACACACACACACACACACACACACACACACACACACACACACACACACAC